>CABFWB010002681.1:78141-99658 GCA_902151455.1 Timema bartmani | reverse complement strand
TATGTATGTATGTATTATATGTATGTATGCTAGTGTTTTGAGTAAAGGACTATCCTTCATTGGAATATCTGTCCATTCTAGTCATATGCCTTAAACCGTGTAACCATCAGTGTTGGAAAATTTGTAACTGTGCCAAGAACATTTTTTTCACCAAACAATTAACCTACTGAACTAATAATATTGTGGAGTTTGAATAAACATTTAACATACAACTAACATTAATTTCTACATTGACTTTATTACCAATTAAATAATTTTTTTTTGTTATACCAAATTAAACCTGAACCAAGATTTAACCTTGAGAGCAAATCTTGGATCACATTATAGCTCGAACGGGTAGAGATACAAGATGATCAAAGAATAAAATAGGTAAATACTGACCCAGTATGTTATGCTTTTAGAACTAAACCATTTCATTAAACTACAAAAGTTAATATATATTTAATATCACTACAATAACTTCCTTTAAAAAAAACGAGTGATTCACCATGTAATAGTCTCAATAAAATAAAATAAGAGTATATTAATCAGATTTTATGTAGCTCGTAATACAGTTCTAAACATTTTTAAATCAAACAATCTGCTATTTTTAACCAAATACTATTTTTATAAAACAATTAAGTTAACATACCTTCATGTCTTCCTTAACAGTGTTCTGTAGTTCTCGAGAGTACAATTTCTTCTACATATTTCCTCATGGTTTTCATTTCTTTATATACACTCAACTCACGTATGTTTCAAGTTGGACTCAAGAGTGGTTTTGCTGAAAGCCTACAATTATAGCTCCACTGTAGTACTCATTTCTTAGTTCTTATATTATTAGGTATATTACAACATTACTTAAAAATCCATCTAAAGTAAAATGCACTTGCAAAATGGAACTATTATTAGTATATTTATATTTCACTTTCTCAACTCATATCTCGCTATTAAATTAATGGAGTGTATTTCTCAACCTTCAAGAAACATGCTTTAAATATAACACACCTATATTATAATTATTTTTCTAAACATGGCTGATTATAATGACTCCACACCATAAGGCACGCGTTAAGATCATCCCGCTTAGTTTACCTGTTGTGTGGAGGTCAGGGTTCTTGCCCCAGATAGGGGTACTAGAACGGTGGTTACAATTAGTTCCCCACTACTACTCAACATAAATAAGGGTAAGCTACACTTTCTCTAGATTTTACCTACCAAAACGTTTACTTATCATAGTGTAGTTCAATATAGATAGCCGTCAAGGATGTTAAATAAATGGTACGGGGCACCACACAGACTCTCTATTTAATTTTAAAATAAAGACATTTGCTAAAAACTTGATCCACCTAGGTGGCGTGGCTAGCTTTCGCGCTAGTTTCGTGTTGAGCTAGACTGCCGAGGACGGGGATATCGAGGTTAGAATCTAAGTCGGGTGAGCTGGGGGTAGTTTTCCTAAATTGTTTTCCACTCTCCCTCCACGCAAATTCGGGTTCACTTCCTCTAAATTCAACCTTCCCAATTCCTAATCAATTAGTGTAATTAGTACTTAAGCGCATAACCCGAACGGTTAGTAAGATGCAGTGCTAAAATTAAATTTAGATATGGCTATAACCGTTACTAACAATTATAATGGCTTGGCTATTCAATCCATTTTGCTAATAATATTGTTAAATTATTCCTATGCATCTCAGGTAGGGGAACTAGCTAATACTTATTATAGATTTATTATATCATATTATATGTGGTGCAAAAGGAGTTTATTTATTGTATAATTTGTCATAATCTTTTATGGAGGTTAAATTATTCTAGGCCAGAATTTTGTTTACGTTTAGTCCCTCAAGTATTTATCCTTTGTAACTTCTATTTGTGACAAGAATAATGGCTTCCTCATCAACCCACTGTCTACGAGGGAGAATAAATTTATATATATAATATATATTATATATATTTATATATATATAATACATACATTTATAAACACATACAGAATGTTTGGAAATTCATAGCCCAAACTGCACGTATAGTTTGTTTAAACCAAAAGTAATACAAAATCTCTAAACACATCCGGAAAACTACGCTAGTACCATTAAATTGTGTTCATAATTTCGGCGTACAGCACCAGGAGAGCAAAGCTGTGCAAGCATGCTTGTAAAACAGGTTGCATAGGAGCTAGGCACGTGGCACTACACACCACGACATCTTGGAAGACGGCAGCAGAACATAACACAATTAATATTAAACAACACACCAGTCCATCTAGAAATGCGAATACGTTATGAGGATCATCATTTACGGTCCTAAATCACAGAAAGTGCTTGCTATTATTACATGCGCGGTGCCGCGCGCCTAGCTCCTATGCAACTGGTTGTACACGCTTGCTTGAGAGCTTTGTTCTCCTGGCGCTGTACGCCGAAACTTTGAACAGAATGGGAAAGCATTGCTTTCCGGATTTAAGTGTATAGGGATTTTATATCACTTTTGGTTCAAACAAGCTATATGTGCAGTTTGGGCTACGAGTTTCCAAACACACTATACATGTATCTATATAGCTATCATCATTATTTGTTCTATATGATGTGAATATGATAGTGGTGCCCTAATATAATATACAAGCAGTTTGACCCGTTCTTCGCACGGTTAAGAAGCAATAAAACTATATAAAATTAGAACGTTCAACATCCGGTTGACTAATGTTTGATTGTTCCTCGTTTTACAAACCTGAGTTAATTATGGCAATCACAAACCAATCCTGGTATTTGATAAATTAAAATAAATCAAATATTTGAGACAAAATGTTACATTGTCCATAAACTGAGTGTACAAAGGCAAACCATAAACAAAGCAATCTTTACCTAAGCACGATCATAAAATAAGATAAACAAACTAATATTGGTTTTTACTGAGCTACGTTGGGAAAAAAAGCATTACAAATAATATAAATAATTTACTCTGTTACAGAAACAAACATTGAATGGTTATAATTTTCCATAAATCATCCCAGCTCACAGATTTATGTCGCCAGAATTTGTTTATTTTAATAGTTATGTAACTGTTATATAGGCGTAAATAGTATTTGTTCTTTAATTTTTACTTTCGCGCTATCTTACAGGTAGAGAAAGTATTTTGATCGTCAAAAAAATCTAACTCGAGATTTTGATGAATCTCAACGTTTCCTGACCCCACGAATCCGAAAAAGTGGTTTTTGAATTTCCGTCTGTCTGTCTGTCTGTCTGTCTGTCTGTACCTCCGACTAGAACCTAAACTATTTTACCTATCAGGATAAAACTTGATATCTAGACTTTTAATAGGGTTGCCCCAAGGGGTTTTTGGGATTGGATATCCAACCCTAAAATTAAGGGTTGTTTACTGAAGGGCAAAAAGAGAAAAAGTCGGTTTTCTCAAAATCGGCTCTAACGATTTTGATTAAAATTCATTCTTATTGAATTTCAGTTTTATACCACACAGAAAAGTAGTTGTTTCTATTAGTTTTGGAAATTGTAATTCACCAATCTTAACAGCTTACACCAAATAGAAATTTAGAATTTTAAGACGAATATAGGTAATTGGAGTTGTCTTTCTACCTGCCCACTAAATTGATATTTTCTACTAAACCTAAAAGTTATTTTTCTGTGTAAATACCCCTGTCTCCTTGCCATCTGTTTTCCAAAGTCTCAGTTAAAAATGTAACATGTTCAGCCCTTAGTATTTATGAGTAGTGATCTTTTAACCGTCCTGCTGAGTTAGTTTTATACCACACTGGGATGTATTTGCTTACTATTAGTTTTATCTATCTGTCTGCCAAGTTTTAATTTTCTACTTCATCTAAAAAGGTTTTTTTTATAACCAAGTAGTCACCACATTTCTTTGCACCTCAATTTAAAATTTATCAAATTTATATTTTTCTGGTTTTTCGTGACAATCCCGTTACCTTCGTGTCAGACCTAATTTCAAGTTTCCAAGCCCAGAAATTGGTGAAATGCAGTGATGAATGTGTCAGTGATTTGGTTATATATATAAATAGTTAGCTAGTCTATTTTGCATTGTGAGGGCATGGCTTGAATTATTCCTTAGTGTAATCAGGCGCATTTTCCTAAATTGTTTTCAGAATCTCTTCCACGCAAATGCGGGTATTTTTCCTATAAAAATTCACCTTATTTTATTTTTGTCAGCATGTTATATGTTGGATAGGTAGTAAGACGTGGAGTAGCTAAAAGCATTACTTCACATAGCTTCATATTTCTACCTCATGCTATAAATTGAAACTGTATTAATAACTTATTATTAGGGATAGGATTTTTATGCCCTAAGAATTGCTAGAAAATGGTTTATAATAAATGCATTTATGACCAAAGACACTAAAAATATGCCATTTAAAACAAAAAAAATACCCTTTAATTCAAAAAAATTACCTTTAAAATTGATCTTAATTTATTTCCTTGCAAAATTAAGTAAGAAAATAATAATATACAGTGCAAATTAATTGGGACAAGCTATTTTTTTCTCAGAATTGTATTGTGGCTGCCAGTTGATGTCTTAAACCAACTTAAACCAGTTTTATCTGCCTTGAGGTGGTGTGACTGTTAGAAATTCACAGTAAGAATGTGGTTTGACTGATTTTAAACTGGAAATAGTCATTTCAGTTTCAGTTGTGAGCTTTTGTGTGTGACAGGTGGATGTTAGTTTTTGCTCTCTGTGAGATACATTTCTTTCGTGTATTTAAAAATGGATATTACTCCAAGGAAGCGTGCAAAAATAATTGCTCTTAAGGATCACACTTCTATGACAGTGAGAGGTATCGCTTCTGCAGTTCGTGTAGGCAAACCAAGTGTATCAAGAATTCTTACGAGATGCAATGCAGCTGGATCATCGTATCGAAAAAGGAGAGGTAAATGCGGAAGAAAACAAAAAACAACTCCACGAACCGATAAAATTCTAATCAGAAATAGTAAAATGAATCCAGCAAAAACAAGCACAGATATTCAATGAGATTTATTGGCTAATGGTTTTGATGTTAGTGATTCAACTGCACGCCGTAGGCTTCTGTAAGCTGGCCGGAAGGCAAGAAGACCAACGAAAAAACAATATTTGAATACTAAAATGAAGATAAAACGTTTAGCATGGGCCAAAAAATTTAAATCATGGACTGCTGACGACTGTAAAAGGTAATTTACAGTGATGAAACTAATTTATTTGTGCAGGGCTACAGAGCAAATGTCGTTATACGAAGAAACTGTGAACCCCAAAGACCTAAGAATGTCCAACAAATTGTAAAACACCCTCTGAAACAGATGCTTTGTGGTTTTTTCAAAGCAAATGGCACTGGAAGTTTAGTTCTTGTTCAAGGTATGATGAATTCATTCAAGTACGTAGAAATATTACAACGTAAGATTGTTCCATTCTTGCAAACTTTTGACGGGACATTTCAACATGACTTCGCCCCATGTCACAATTCAAAATTGGTCAAGACTTTCATGCTGGAAAATAAAATTAATTTACTTGACTGGCCTGGAAATTCACCAGACTTAAATCCAATAGAAGACTTGTGGAATATTTTGAAAAGACGTTTAGGTAAAATGGACTGTACAACCAAATAACGCATGATAACGAATGCTATGAAAGTGTGATTCCACGATGATGAAGACAAAATATATTGCACTAAACTAGTGGAGTCAATGCCAAAACGAATTCAAGAGGTAGTTTCTGCTAAAGGAGGACATACGTCATACTAATACAGGTATTTATCAGTGTATATAAAGCCATATAATGATATAAAGGCATAGTTTTAGAAAAAGAGTGATTTTTTACTTTGTCCCAATTAATTTGCACAGTATATTAGGTGCATGAAACAAAAAAAATCTGAAAAATATAATTTAGTTGTTTGAAAGTTTATACATCAATAGAAATTCTTTATTTTACTAACCAATTTGACTAACTCTACCTATAAAACCAAAACAAAGAATAACCAATAAAAGCCACTTAATTTTTTTTACAGTTTCTGTGCCAGAATGTGTTTTTTTTAAATGCCGTGTAAAAGAAAACAGGGGAGGAGTGGAAGTATTCTTATCGCCGTGGTGGCACTAACATTTGCTATGATGCATTTACAGATGTTCTAAACACAAGCACTTCCTTTTTTTATCAGCCTTGCTTCTGGTTTTCAGGGAAGATTATAAAAAAATATCCTTTATATTTATAATACCAAAATATGCAAAATAATGACTTAAAAATAACAAAAAATGCATTAAAACTACTAAAAAACCTGAAAATATACCGTGTCGTATAAAAACACGGAAATATATTAAAATATGCCTCAATAAAGCTACTTAAATTAGCTTAGTTTCATATGAAACACATTTGTATACACTTGAACAACATTCTAGGTTCACCAAAAAAACATAGAAAATCATAAAAATCCTAGCCCTAGTTATTATATTATTTAAATTACTACAAATGTTATCAAGTAAAGTTGTATTTAACTATCAAATTTTAGCAGTAAAAAGGCTGCATAGTGCTTGTTATATTGACAGGACTTAAAGGACTTTTTTCTTATATCTATTTAATTGGTCACTTCCTGGATTATTAAAGTACAAACATATGCAAGCCCTCCTTATCCCGTCAGGGCTATTTGTGATTTAAAAAAAATCTAATGGACATATCTAGTCAAACACACGTAAACACTTAAAAGACGTATTTGTCAAACCACTTTTAAAAAACACTTTAGATTATACCTTGTATTTTCATGTTTCGAATTAGCACGTGTTTTATTTATTTTAGCACGCTTTTTGTTATAATTTTCTCATAATATTTAGATTTAGAAACTAGAATAGTTAAGTTATAAAAATAATCACTTGTGTGAAGAGAAATTAAGACACAGATAAATGAACAAATTATTCTATCTCATTAAACCTGGCCTATATTTGAACATTATTTTTTCTAGTCAGTGTCAATAATTGCTTAAGCTAATTTTTACCTATATTTGTTGATATTTGGAAATAAAGATTTGAATATTGGTTGATACAATATATTTTTATTTTTAGTAAATATCCTTATCCCTTAACTTTAGTCCAATTGTTTAACTTTATTCCAACCAGGACATATATGAACAAATGGCATCAACAGATCTATTGGTAAAATTTGTTTGTAACTGTACATTACTTTATGCAGAACGTAATACACCTTTATTAACAAATATTCTCAAAATATTTCTTGCCAGAGGGCGCTCGTAGCTGAACTCTCATACACAGAATTTACAGAATTTACAAGACACAAATGGACAAAATGTGTTCACGCGTTGAACAGTCAAAACATACTTTTGGGCTCGGTATTAAAATATGTTTATAAATTCATTAATTATCACTGAGAAATGCTCTTTCGCATCTGCCGTTCGTAATTAACTTACTACTACTCCAATACATATTTAAGATTAATGTGTGTTAAAAAAAATGGTAGAACCGCGTCTAACTACCCGTTTGGGCTATACGCTAAATGTGTGTTAATTTATGGTAGACTTAACCATAAATGGCAGATGGTTAAATTTATTTGAAACCCAACTTTACATAGTATGTGTAAATGCGTAGTTTATAATCCTTCAACTTTTGTCAGATTTCTTGGTTATTTTCTCTTGTTGGATCTGTCAATGGCACCGGATAATTCCTGACACCCAATCCTACACAAACCCATACACCCCAAAATTAATATCCTGTAGTACTGCCATCTACATCTAACTAGCTGAACTAGTTCATACATATAAACCCCATTTTCAGAAAATAAATACGATTTTGTTGGTAGCCTCAACTGCTCTAAAAATAAGGATGAACTATGAACACAACACTATTGATAATGTGCTTCTTATTGTTCGTACGAACTACTTTACTGTTCATTCCGTGATAGTTGCTATCATTATTTCAAGTTTATCTCTAATGAATTAGCTGAGAAAACATCGCTCATAAGTATGAGACCTAAAATATATTAGATAAAGGGCCTATGGTCATGTATTCTTACGCCAAGAATATATATTATATACTTGTCTCTCGACGGCTGATTTGAATGTTGATATCTTAAAGATAAATGAAGTGATCCTTTTTTTAATGTTGATTAGTTTGTATTTAGTTTTTATTCGCTCTGAAACGTTCTGGAAATAGTTATTCAACCCCATTATGCACAGCTCTTAGGGCGCTTTTATACAGGCGTTTCGTGACGCGCGTCTTCTACTGAGTGCTTTTATACACTGTCACGCATCATTTTTGTCATTGTGATCGGAAAAATGTGCTGTCGTCACCTAGAAATCGCTGCGTCAAAAATGACGCATGACGATCCAAGCTGCGATGCAGTATATTCAATGGGGCATTTTATACAGTTATCAGCTTTTGTGTCACCGTGTTGGCTAGATTGCAGGACAGCCAACCTCTACGTCACGTGGGCTGGAACCCATGTGTCTTATTACCAGTATCAGTGCACTTCTGAAGCAGTTTAGTAAGTTTCTTATTGGTGGTTAGGTATTTATCGTCTACAGCTTTATTTGTTTCTGAAATAGCAGCTATATGAGGAAGATAACGATAAGCCTCATCAACGGTGGGTAGAAAAGAAGAGATTGGCAAACCTGGTCCTGGTTTTTAGTTTGCTCTCTTTACGTGACGCACGACATGTGTAGCTTGCATAAAACAAACACCCATAATGCGCGTCATTAAACACCTGTATAAAGGACCTTTACTCGAGAGGTCAGTACTCAATCCTGGCCAGAGGCCAGAATGAAATGGAAGATGTTCTAAAATCTAGAATGTTCTAGAATAGAATACAAATATACAAATTAAAATTAAAATGCATATTTTTAATTTAGTAAATGAAAAATAATGTTAAGCTATCACAAAGTTAATTATTATATATTGAATGTGACAGGCACGCAGCCAAAGGAGGGTATTAGGGGTTACACAGACCCCCTCCCCCATTCATGATCTCAAGGGATAGTACTTAATTTAATTAAAACAAAAATACACCTTTTCAAGACATTTATTATTATTATTATTACTATTATTATTATTATTATTATTATTCATAGCACCACGTCATTCTAAACCGTTCAGGTTATAAGCAATTACGCTAATGTGTAATGGTAGGGTGATTGTGAGATGAAATGGAGGACCTACAGTTTAACGTGGAATCAGAACCAAGGTGGAGGCCTGATATTCCTCACATTCACAAGTTGTGATTAATACACCTCTTGTCAGAGGTGAAAGAATAGTTTGGCAATCAGATAAATTTGTGCCGGGAATGAGGATTGAATCCCGAACCCCTGTACAGAAGTCTGACACCTAGACCTAGACCACCAGGTCACTCTTCAAGACTTTTAAATTATAATTATGTTATACTATCATTCAGCCATAAATTATCATAATATCTATAACTTGATACAACTCCATCCAAAATGCAAGGTAAGTGTTCGGCTGGCTCATACAATATATTTATTGTATAATCGTTGGTGGAGTGTTTCTGTAACAATGTGTATTAAACGTTCCAAAGTATTTAAGAGTTTTTAAAATTACTATTTTATTATTTAGCACTGAGTCTTACTACCCGTTTGAGTTATACGCTTAAGTACTAATTACGCTAGTGGGCTAGGAATTGGGAAGGTTGAATTTATAGGAAGTGAACCCGCATTTGCGTGGAGGGAGAGTGGAAAACAATTAAGGAAAACCACCTCAGTTCACCCGACTGAGATTCAAGCCTCGATCTCCCCGTCTTCGGCAGTCTAGCTCAACACGAAACTAGAGCGAAATCTAGCCACGCCACTGAGGTGGATCAAGTTTTTAGGTAATGTGTTTATTTTAAAATTAAATAGAGAGTTTGTGTGGTGCCCCGTACCATTTATTTAACATCCTTGACGGCTATCTATATTGAACTACACTATGATAAGGAAAGGATGTGATAGGTAAAATTTATAGACAGTCTAGCTTACGCTTATTTATGTTGAGTAATAATGGGTAAATAATTGTAACCATCGTTCTAGTACCCCTATCTGGGACAAGAACTCTGACCTCCAACCAACAGGTAAACTAAGCGAGACGATCTTAACGTGTGCCTTACGGCGGGGAGTCATCAATTAACCAACGACCTATTTAAATGTGGATTATTTAGAACAATAATTATAGAATAAGTGTGTTATATTTAAAGCATGTTTCTTGAGTGTTGAGAAATACACTCCATTAATTTAATAGCGAGATGTGAGTTGAAAAAATTAAATATAAATATACTGATAATAATTCCATTTTGCAAGTGCATTTTACTTCCGATGGATTTTTAATTAATGTTGTAATCTACCTAATTATATAAGAACTGAGAAATGAGTACTAGAGTGGAGCTATCATAGAAGGCTTTTAGCAAAATAACTCTTGAGTCCAACCTGAAGCACACGTGATTTGAGTGTATATAAAGAAATGAAACCCATGAGGAAATATGTAGAAGAAATTGAACTGTTAAGAACCACAGAACACTGCTAAGGAAGACATGAAGGTATGTTAAGTTAATTGTTTTTAAAAATATTGTTGGTTAAAAATAACAGATTGTTTGCTTTAAAAATGGTCAGAACTGTATTACGAGCTACATAAAATATAATTAATACACTTTTATTTTATTTTATTAACACTATTACAAATGGTGAATCGCTCGTTTTTTTAAAGAAGTTATTTTAGTAATATTAAATGTATATTAACTTTTGTAGTTTAATGAAATGATTTAGTTCTAAAAGTATAAGATACTGGGTCAGTATTTACCTATTTTATTATTTATGTATCTTGTACCACTACCCGTTCGAGCTATAATGTGATCCAAGATTTGCTCTCAAGGTTAAATTTTGGTTCGGGTTTAATTTGGTATAACAAACAAAATTATTATTTAATTGGTAATAAAGGCAATGTAGAAATTAATATTAGTTGTATGTTAAATGTTTATTAAAACTCCACAATATTATTAGTTCAGTAGGTTAACTGTTTGGTGAAAAAATGTTCTTGGCACAGTTACAAATTTTCCAAAACTGGTGAATACACGGTTTAGGGCATATGATTAGAATGGACAGATATTACAATGGAGGATAGTCCTTTACTCAAAACACTAGCATACATACATATATACACACATACATACATACATACATACATACATACATACATACATACATACATGGGTATATACATGCATACATATATATACACACTTTATTACTTTCAACCCTCCCCTTCATTTCCTTGTTGATTCAATCAACCCCCCCCTCCACCTCTTCGAGAAGGCTGTCGCAAGCCCCGGGATTGCCGCGTCTTCACAAAACTGGGCGAGGACTCAGGAATATCTCCGCCTAATGGTTTTAACAATTTTAATAACTCGTTACAAGTCAGCAGAGACATCAAACTGTTCGATTGGTCCATTAGTTTTGGGCAGTTGTGGACGAGTCCATCTTTCAGATAGATTACTCTAAAAATAAGCGTATAGCCCGAACGGGTAGTAAGACGCGGTGCTATATATATATATACTGTAAAAAAATAGCTACATTAAAATTTCTTGATAGTGGACATCTTCCATGATCAAAAAATTGACCCTTATTTAAACATATTTAGAAGCATTTCTTTAAATTAAAAAATAATTTTGCTTGAACACAGTTTAATATAATGTATGAACCTATATACTGTGTATACTAACTACAACAATCTTACTACTGTACTGTACAGTTATGTATACAGGATAATTTATTACAACTTTTTTAACAGATATTAGACATAGCTTAGTGTACAGAATACATAATACAGAGAATAGTAGGTAAATAAGATGAAATGTGAATGGTAGGCCTTCTGCATTGTATATGTGCTCAAGAACACAGACTAAATTGCTGGAACAACCCCCAACTGATGGTTCGTAAGGGTTGGGAGTTGTTACTTTGAGTTACTGTAGTCATTAATACGTAGGCAAGTTTAGAAACATAACCTACAGGGGTTCGGTGGGACTGCTTGCACCTCGCGTGAGACAGGGGCAATCCTTACAGGGGTTCAGAGGGACTGCTTACACCTCGCGTGAGACAGGGGCAATCCCTACAGGGGTTCAGTGGGACTGCTTACACCTCGCGCGAGACAGGGGAATACCCTACAGGGGCTCGGAGGGACTGCTTACACCTCACGCGAGACAGGGGAATTCCCTGCAGGGGTTCGGTGGGACTGCTTACACCTTGCGCGAGACAGGGGCAATCCCTACAGGGGTTCGGCTCAGGGGTTCGGCGGGACTGCTTACACCTCGCGGGAGACAGGGGCAATCCCAACATTGCTAGAATCCGCTCCGCTGTTTAGAGATTGCTACGCATAAATATGCTTCTCTAGCAGTGTCCGTGTCCGTTATTGAGATAGTCCGCTGTTGGGGAGTTGTTTCAAAGAACCCAGGTTATTTTGCTTGGAGGTTTATTCATCAAACGTTATCAACTTTCAATAGATTCTGAGCTTTCAGCGTTTAATATCAAGAAGCGTAAGTAAGGATCAGGAAGGTAAAGTTTAGTTAAAGTATACCAGCATTTACATGGAGGGATAGAATGAAACCATTCAGGGGGGAAAAACTCTCTAACTCCGATAGGGATTTGAACCCGGCTCTCCCCATCTCCATCATTATAGTATTATAATGCTAAATAATAATAATAACGGCCTTTATTTATCTGGCGAAGTTAAGGCGTTAGCTTTCTCTTCCACTTGACCAGGTTCGAATACAATATTTATACAACATTTGATGGTAAACAAACAAATTTTAACAGTGGTAAATTCAAATAAGTAGAACACCATTTTCACGCTCATTCATACACTCATTTAAAGCTCAAGTAGTTTCAAGAACTCATTTTAGTTTATTAGACAATATATATTATGTGACTGCACGCTTTGGATGTCAGGTGACAAGGTGAGTTATCTAATTTGTTCGAAGCCTGTGATGCCAGGACAGTAAAAGAACGAACATATGTTTGAGATCTATATATGGGAATATACATATGTAGAGTGGATTCTTGTCCAGTAGCACGGGTGTGTTTATCCTTCAGAAATAGGAACTGTGAGGAGAGGTATTGAGGTTGAAATGTTGATAATATGTTGTGAAGCAATACTAATGAGTGTAGCCTTCGTCTTTCATTTATTCTTAACCAATGCAGTTTATTGAAATACATAGAAACATGGTTATTCTGTTTCAAATTAAATATGTATCGAACACTTGTGTTTTGTGGTCATTGTAGTCATTCTGCTAGATTGTCTTTTAAGTCATTGTATACTACATCGTAGTAGTCAAAGTGTGGCATTATTAAACACTGGACAAGGATAATTCTCACAGATTTTGGTAGAAAATTCTTCAGCCTTCTCAGCGAATGTAAGCAGGCATACACTCTCTTACAAATCGAAGCTACCTGATCTGTCCAATTAATATTTTCATCAATAATCACGCCAAGGTTTTTAGTCGTCATCGTCACTTGTATTGTGGTTACTCCTAATCCTATGAAAGTCTGCAAGGAACAGTCCACATTCAGGAGTAGTCTACGTGTTCCTATAAGAAAGGATTGAGTTCTATCAGGGTTCGATTTAAGGAAAATTGTTTCTGACCGAGCATTTATCGCAGCTAGGGCAGTATTTATTCGTTGTATGATATGACAGGGATGAATAAATTATTCTCAGAATGATTTGTGAATATACAATAACTTGACTTGTGTGTTTGTAAAATAAATATAAATACAGTAAACTCGTTGCTCGAAGTGCTAAGGCGTCGGGTTCGCAGTAGACTGAATAGTGACTGATGGAGGAAAGGTTGAGGTTCATATCCCAGTCGTGTCCATTGGGGAAATTTTTCATATCTATACATAATTTTATATATTAGTTGGATGTATGGACACCCGCCTTGGTGGCCACATGATATAAGCCGTCACACTCAAGTTATACTAGACTACCGATTAAAGGGAGATCGGGTTTGAATCCCGGTCGGGTGTACTAAAGGTGGTTTAAAAAAATAATTGTTTTCTACGCTCCTTCGCCAATAATGTAGGTAATCATCCTATCGATTCAACCTTCCTCTTCCCTAACTCACTAGTGTAATTAGTACATATGCGTATAGCCTGAGCAGGTAGTAAGACGTGGGGCTAAATAAATGTACGGACGTTAGTTATTGTGACAGCTTTCCCAATGTCAGAAAAAGAGTGATTGAGAGGTCTAAAAACTGTTAATTTGCATAATAATCACAAAAATTCAACTGTACAGTAGCCCCATGGCTTCTTTGGTGCTGACTGACAGCTGACGGCTTTGAAAAGCTACCGGACCAAATTATGTATCCCTACGCCGAACCATATGATCTGCAAAAAAACATGTGTTTAGCAGCTGTCACTTCTGACAGTCAAAATGTAAGTATATACTTAACTGTTGACTGTCAGAAGTCAGCTGTGAACTGTCAGTCAGCACCAAAGAAGCCACGGGGCTACTGTAGTTGGGGTTAGTTACAATCTCTGTGATTTAGACAAGGAAAAAAGGTTGATTGTGTGATTTTCTGCCTTGATGCATTGACTAGTATGGTTTGTAAGTGTTTATTTTCTTTATCTCTTCACGATAGTGTGGGTTGATTTACTCTAAGTTATCCTCATCCTAGCTCCTTAGATCTATCCTTAGATGAATTTGATAGTGAACGTTCCAATTAAATAGTAAATTTAATTCATTTCAAATTTTGTGTTTTTAAATATTTGAATTGTACCCTTAATCTGACCTTGTAAAGGTAGCCTATAAGTTCGAAAACAGTAAAAATACATAGATAAAATATATTAGTTTTTTAAACACTCATTAATAAATTTTATGAAGCGTAATAATACAACTAGTCATATTACTCATGTCAAATTTAACCAGGTCTTACAAAATTACTTCAATATGTTTTAAATATTATTACAAAGCACATTGATTTTCTAAGTAACTGATTTGGCAGACATTTAAAAAACGTTAAATTTTATAAAACTTTAGTTAAAGACCCGCCTCGGTGGCGTAGTTGGCTAAAGCGCTAGTCGTATTGAGCTCGACCACCGAGGACGGGGAGATCGAGGTTCGAATCTCGGTCGGGTGAACTGGGGATGGTTTTTCCTAGATGGTTTTCAACTCTCCCTCAACGCAAATGCGGGTTCACTTCCTTTAAATTCAACCTTCCCAATTCCTAATCCACTAGCGTAATTAGTACTTAAGCGTATAACCCGAACGCGTAGTAAGACGCGGTGCTAAATATTACTATTATATTATTTATTTAAAGTAACTTACACAAAGGATTTAGTATTTTAAAACTGTTATATAAGTTTTGTTTCAATTTTAATAGCTTTTAGGGGCAAGAGAACAAACAAATAGTTAATAGGAAAACACATTTTACAGGTATGGTGTCCATATTGGCATCTAATGGAAACACACATAATGGGCTGTAATTATGTTCTACTTATAAACGCCGATGTTGAAAAATGATACCTCGACATGAGAATTGAACCTAAGACCTTCGATTTGATTCAAATTTCTGATGTCCTTTTTCTACATTTAGTTAAATAAAAATCTGACGATTGTCCACACTTGCCAAACTACTGGTTTTCTTTGATGTATTGAACCAAGAGTATTTTAAATGAAATCTGACAGTTGTCAATGCCTGCCAGACTATTGGTGTTATTTGTGTAAGCCGAAGCCTTGCTTATTCTCTGGTTATTTTATTTATCTTGTAATATATTGTCTATTTCTTCAGTGCCGGTGTTCTGGTTACTTATAGGCCTCACCGAAAAATAAATCCAGGGAATCTAGGGTCAATAGATCTTGTTTTTAGGCGCAGCGTCTAACTCCCGTTCGTATATTTACACTGTAATTATGAGTAAAGTTAACATTTAGAATATACGACGTTTGCATTGAAGGAGAGTGGGAAATCCTTTTAGAAATAACAAGCTGAGTATATCCGGTTAGTATTCGAACCCTGACCTTCCTGTCAATGGTGTGATTCAGACTATTGTGAGAGGGGTGGTTTACACAATACGACCTCCTTGCGAGTAAATGATCTACTTATTGGTCTAAGTTTTTCCACGTGTGATTTTCACTGTGTGATTTTCCAAACTCCATATGCTAATGCAATCGTTAGGATGAGATCTATACTCCATTCACGGTAGGAATTACTCTCTGAAAGGCCTTTTATCTTACCAATATCCTACTATATACTAGATTTCTGGTAGGGAAAAAGGCCTTTCAGAAAACAATTCCTACGATGATCAAACTAATAGCTGCAACGATGAGTTTTTATAATAATTGGTCTACCACTCTTCATCAACGCAAATGCTCGTGAATTTTCAATAAATTATATCTTCCTGGTCTAGACTCTATTAATATAGAATAATAAAATGGTCATAATTTATAGAATTATTATTCTGTTGTGATCAAATTATTTCATCCCTTGACGGGGGGAAATAATGTGATGAGTGATTTCTAAACGCTGCCAATGTCAACAGCCTTCACAGCCACATAATTAAATGCGCACAAAGATTAGAAATTAAACACCTTTAGTGATTTAGTCCTGTTTGCCATTGATGGTGAGGCCATAGTTCCAATCCCGACTGGGTGAGTTTTTTTTTCCTCGTCATCCGCGCAAGTGCGAGTATTTTTCCCAGAAACTATACCTCCCTTATTTCCAGCCCATTAGTGTAGTACACCTCCGGATGGGTAGTAAGAGGCGGTTCAAACCAAACAACCTCCAATCTCCTCTCAAGTATTCGACCACAGAAGATGGAACGCCAAACACGCATCATTTCCCTCAACTCTATGTCTGGGGAAATTTACGTTCTTTATTGGTTTTTTATTATTTGATGTATTTCACATACACTTTCTGAAACGATTGATAGTATCCGCACACTACCTACAAACAAACTTAAATATATAACAGAAACTACATCAATCCCTTACACGCTTCGGTGGTCACATGGTCCAAGGTGCCACTCTAGCAAAATACTGGACTTCAACAGACGGAGATCTGACAAGATGTGTATTAATCATAACTTGTGAATGTGAGGAATGCCAGGCCTCTACCGTGGTTCGGATCTCACGTTAAACTGTAGGTCCTCCATTTCATCTCACAATCACCCTACCATTGCACATTAGTGTAAGTGCGTATAACCCGAACGGGTAGTAATACGCGGTGCTAATAATAATAATAATAATAATAATAATAATAATAATAATAATAATAATAATAATAATAATAATAACAGACGGAGAGATCTAGGTTCGATCCTGGTCAGGTGTACTGAGAGCGGATTTCACTAAATTGCTTTCCACTCTCCCACCATACAATGTGGGTTCATATCCTATAAATTCAACCTTAGTACGTTAGTGTGATCAGTACGCAGGTGAATAACTCGAACTGGTAGTAAAAAGCGGCGCTAAGAAAACAAAATAATACACATTGTTACGGGGGGAACCCACAATTCATGAATGATACATTATTCAGCCATGATGGTAATTGAAGCCGGGAGCCTTAAATCAGTAATTAATTTAATTTAGCACCCGTTCGGGCTATAGCGCTTATTTACTAACTACGCTAATTTGTTTGGAATTAGGAAGGTTAAATTTAGAGAAAGTGAACCCGCATTTGCGTGGAGGGAGAGTGTAAAACCCTTTAGGAAACCCCTCCCCCCGAGTTCATTAGACCGAGTTTCTAACCTGGCTCCCTCCCCTCCCGTCCTCGGCAGTCTAGCTCAACACGAAACTAGCGCGTTAGCTAACCACGCCACCGAGGCTGGTCTTAACTCGGTAGGTAGACACACTACCGAGTGAGGTATGCTGTCGAATAGAACTACAACATACACAAACAATTAAAATGTAAACTGTTCGGCACCAACTATTTGTTTGATCAGCATTGTTTCTATTTTGTGACCGAGAAGAGGGCGTTGTCTCGTATAGTGTCCCATAAAATGGAACCAAACTTGTAGGGGGACCCCCCCGCCCCCCGCCCCCCGTCCCTCCTCCTTTTCAAACTATTCCAATGTTTGGTTATTTAACTGCGGTGTAAATCAAAAGTTAGAGCAGTAAAAAGAACGAGACAAAACCAACGTTTTTTCCTTCTGTGGTGAATGATTGAATGGACTGGCACAGATTGTATCCATTTCCACTCGCTTTATTTGTAGCGAAGCTTGACATTCATTCGTTTAATATCTGATTCTAGGAATAGATGGAGGGAGTCATCTTTGACTTTACCCGCTTCGGTGGCCGCATGGACCAAGGCATCACACTCTCAATAGACTAGATTGCCGATTACAGGGAGATAGGAGTTCGATTCCCGGTCGGGTGTACTGAGGGTGGTTTATTCCTAAATGGTTTTTCACTCTCCCTCCACGTAAATATGGGTACACTTCCTAAAAATGTAACCTTCCTGATCCATAACTCATTAATTAGCGTAACTAGAACATGTGCGTATAACCTGAACAGGTGATAAGACTATCGTGGCTACAGACAGAGAAAACAGCAGAAAACCTGGAAAAGTCAGTGCATTTTTTTATGTCAGGGAAAACAAGGAAGTGTCAGGGAATTTAAATACTTACTGCACATAAACATTTAAAACATTTAAAATCTAAAACACTAATTACTATTAGAAAAAGATCTTATAAGAATGTTGATGTTTAGTAACCGTTACGATTGTTTTAGAAATGATGTAATCACTGTAATAAATGAAAAAAAAATGTTATTCCCAAGAAAAACTGTAAAAAGGTAAAGTCACGAGTTTTTTAAATGTTGTCTGGAAAACCTGGGAATCCAGGGAATTTTATGGTAACATTTTTGTAGCCACCCTCGAGATGCAGTGCTAAAAAAAACACAAACAATAACACTCTCCTTGTCCGCGATAAGAAGAAAATGTAGCCTAATTAGTATGTTTAAGTTGAATTCAAATGGAATCTTGACATTTACAGGAATATATTTTATTACTACTACAATGAAATTATTTATTTTTCTGGGTTTTTTCCTGTACGTCTTGGGTTATTCATTTACATTCGTTGTGCCAATAGAATAGGGATGAGGAAGGTATAATTTTAGAGGATATGTACCCACATTTGAGCGAGAAAACATTTAGAAAATTCCATCTTCATTGCATTTGACCAGGACTTGAAACCCAATCACCATCTCAGTGACAACCCATTCTAAAACGAGATTGAAGAGTTAGACCATACGACCACCTCAGTGACAGCCCAATCTAAAACGAGATTGAAGCGTTAGACCATACGACCACCTCAGTGACGACGCATTCTAAAACTAGATAGAAGCGTTAGACCATACGACCACCTCAGAGACAACCCAATCTAAAACGAGATTGAAGAGTTAGACCATACGACCACCTCAGTGACAGCCCATTCTAAAACGAGATAGAAGCGTTAGACCATACGACCACCTCAGTGACAACCCATTCTAAAACGAGATTGAAGAGTTAGACCATACGACCACCTCAGTGACAACCCATTCTAAAACTAGATAGAAGCGTTAGACCATACGACCACCTATGCGGGATATTTTCAAGTATTCTGTTTTATTCTATATTCGTCCAAAGCCCATGGAATAGTTGAAATTACATCACTAGAATGTGGGAACAATTTGCCACTGGAGTTTCTCCTGAAGGTTACCATATACTCAAGTGAAAGATCCTCACCTTGTTGTATTTCTTAAGGAAATGGCGGCTCTCAAGTATCCGAACCACTAAAACAATAATCAATAATGGAACATCCTTTATTGACCCTGTTTTATATTTTTAGGGCCACGTCTTACTACCTGTTCAGGCTATGGATCCTACGCATATGTACTAATTACGCTAATAAGTTAGATCAGGAAGGTTGAATTTAGAGGAAGTGTATCCGCATTTGTGTAGAGGAAGAGTGGAAAACCATTTTGGGAAAACCACCCTCCGTACAATCGTCAGGAATTCAAACCCAAATCTTCCTGTCATCAGCAGTCTAGTCTAATGCAAGAGTGATGCCTTAGACTATGTAGCCACCGAAACAGGTTATTAACCCTGTTGAAAATCGACCTTTTTATTTCGAAGAACAATTTACTTGATCTTAAAATTAAGACATTTCGCGTAAACTCAATAGAAAAAAAGCTAATGTCCCATTTTAATGATTTTTTTAAAATTATGAAACCTAGACTGTAAATAAAAAATCTTGATCAACTTAGTTTTAATTATTCAAGGTATTTAACGTGAACTTTCTTAACCAACTGATTATATAAGCAAACGAGAATTTCTATGATTGAGTGCGAAAGGGTCTTTTCCCTATATAATTAATCTCGATCGTTTTATTTGTCATCCTCTTGTTTAGTATGACTATTTTTTATTTTAAAATATTATAAATTCCAATAATATATTTTCTTTCACTTAAATATAAATTAAAAAATATATCTTATTTTGAGACTATTAGCAGATTTGGGTGGGTGAAAAATCAATTTGTGAGTGTGTTTGTATTAATTGTTTACGTCAAATCTGGAGATTCAATAATTCTAGTATACAGACACTAAATCGTTCCAGAACTTGCAGTGACCCGTCAAGACTCTGTATTGAGATAACTCCCAGAGCAACTGTGTTCCTTGTCTCCAGACCTAGTAGCAACCCGTCAAGCCTCTATATTGAGATATCACCCAGAGCTACTGTGTTCCTTGTCTCCAGACCTAGTAGCAACCCGTCAAGCCTCTATATTGAGATAAACACCCAGAGCTACTGTGTTACTTGTCTCCAAACCTTTCAGCAACCCGCCAAGCCTCTATATTGAGATAAACACCCAGAGCTACTGTGTTCCTTGTCTCGAGACCTTTCAGCGAACCGTCAAGCCTCTCTATTGAGATAAACACCCAGAGCTACTGTGTTCCTTGTCTCGAGACATTTCAGCGACCCACCAAGCCTCTATATTAAGATAAACACCCAGAGCTACTGTGTTCCTTGTCTCGAGACCTTTCAGCGACCCGTCAAGCCTCTCTATTGAGATAAACACCCAGAGCTACTGTGTTCCTTGTCTCGAGATCTTTCAGCGACCCGCCAAGCCTCTTATATTGAGATAAACACCCAGAGCTACTGTGTTCCTTGTCTCGAGACCTTTCAGCGACCCGTCAAGCCTCTATATTGAGAAAAACATCCAGAGCTACTGTGTTCCTTGTCTCCAGACCTTGCAGCAGCCCGCCAAGCCTCTCTATTGAGATAAACACCCAGAGCTACTGTGTTCCTTGTCTCGAGACCTTTCAGTGACCCGTCAAGCCTCTCTATTGAGATAACTCCCAGAGCAACTGTGTTCCTTGTCTTCAGACCTGTTCCTTGTCTCCAGACCTTGCAGCAACCCGTCAAGCCTTTATATTGAGATAAACACCCAGAGCTACTGTGTTCCTTGTCTTCAGACCTTGCAGCAACCCGCCAAGCCTCTATATTGAGATAAATACCCAGAGCTACTGTGTTCCTTGTCTCGAGACCTTTCAGCGACCCGTCAAGCCTCTATATTGAGATAAACACCCAGAGCTACTGTGTTCCTTGTCTC
>CABFWB010002681.1:23932-65608 GCA_902151455.1 Timema bartmani | reverse complement strand
CCCCCCCCCCATCCCCTCTATCACCATTATCCACGCCCATACAACAACCTACTCTGAAATACACATAGGGGTAAATAAATAGGGAAGTGGGGGAAATCAAAAGAATATACGTTAATAAAATGTTTTAATCAGTGGCATGTTGTGGAGTGTTGCCAGAATAAGCAGAATTTGAGTTGATAAGATTCAGAGCACTCACTCACCAGGTATCAATGAACATAAATTCCCCCTGTGAGGTATGTAGAGCAGAGCCTATGTTCGATTGGTCAAATAGGGGATCTAGTTATTCTTATCAACGCGTCAGTTCAGGCTATAAACATATATGATAATTACTTTAATGAGGTAGGGAAGAATTTTATAGGTAATATACCTGCATTTTCTTGGAGGGAGTATGGGAAACTATTTGGGGAAAACCAACCCTTCAATAAACTTGACCAGTATTAGAACCCCGTTCTCCCTCTCTTCATCAGGCCAGTCTAACACCTTGGACCGTTTGGCCACTCAAGAAGATAGGGGATCTAGTGGAAGAGAACAAGTCAGAGGTACAGTTTTATAAATCTCTGCCTACCCTGGCAACATTCCACGTAACGGCACTGATTTAAATGTACTCATTTTGTATCAATATTGGATATCATTGAACTATACTTGTCTACAAGAAAACAGAAGTAGGCTATTTTTAAGTCCTTGCACTGAGTCTTACTACCCGTCCTAGATACACACATATTTATCCTAATAAGGCAAAGACGAGAAATAACTATTTATATAAAAAGTACCAGCATTGACGTGTAACAGGAGTAGTAATCCTTTTGGGAAAAAAAATACCCACACAATTAATTACACCTGTGACCCACACCCTGACTAATCCATCGCCGTGAAACCAGACTAGACGAGACTGACACCTTATTTTCCGGGTGCAGAGAGGATATTCCTTCAACCACCATCTTTGTTTAGTTGATATTTTGAGAATTTTAGCCACACTGATAAAAATGTTTTCTCGCATAAGACGTCTGTCTACCTTCTAGAACTTTCTACAACGCATTGTACCCTCCCCTATTCTAAGCCCTTGTTTGCTTTCATAGAAGACTCCGGCCCTTCTGGGGAGAAAATACTAAAATATAATATAATTTTGAATATCTGATAATATTACATTTATTATAACTCCTATAAATTTAAGGTGCGGATAGAACAATAATAAGAATACAACTTGTAATAAACAACGAATAGCTCTTAATTTTCCTATCTTCCCATCCCTTGACATGGCTCATCTTGGTAGAGAGCTAAAATATTATCTTAGCTGGTGGCATAGCCCCTTAGAAACTTGCAATTCTGGATCATAGTCTACACCAAACAAATAATATTTCCCATTAGTGAATACCAGGAATATTTAGATCTTACACTAAACTAATTTCTACTGTTACACTAAATTTTATTTTAAACATTTTTATTCGATTAGGTCAATCATTTTGACAGTGAACTCATTTAAAACTTAAAAGTGTATTATAGAAATAAAGGTTTAAGTGGTTAATTGACTATTAATATGTCCAATTAACTATTCAGATGCCTAAGTAACAGTTGAAGCTGTTCAAGCATCCAAGTAACTGTCCATCTGTTCAAGTAACTGCCCATATGTTCAACTACTATTCAAGTGTCTAAATAACTGTTAGGGTATACAAGTAATTGTTCATGTGTTCCAATAACTATTCAAGTGTCTAAATGACTGTTAGGATATCCAAGTAACTGTTCATGTGTTCAATAACTATTCAAGTGTCTAAATGACTGTTAGGATATCCAAGTAACTGTTCATGTGTTCAATAACTATTCAAGTGTCTAAATGACTGTTAGGATATCCAAGTAACTGTTCATGTGTTCAATAACTATTCAAGTGTCTAAATGACTGTTAGGATATCCAAGTAACTGTTCATGTGTTCAATAACTATTCAAGTGTCTAAATGACTGTTAGGATATCCAAGTAACTGTTCATGTGTTCAATAACTATTCAAGTGTCTAAATGACTGTTAGGATATCCAAGTAACTGTTCATGTGTTCAATAACTATTCAAGTGTCTAAATGACTGTTAGGATATCCAAGTAACTGTTCATGTGTTCAATAACTATTCAAGTGTCTAAATGACTGTTAGGATATCCAAGTAACTGTTCATGTGTTCAATAACTATTCAAGTGTCTAAATGACTGTTAGGATATCCAAGTAACTGTTCATGTGTTCAATAACTATTCAAGTGTCTAAATGACTGTTAGGATATCCAAGTAACTGTTCATGTGTTCAATAACTATTCAAGTGTCTAAATGACTGTTAGGATATCCAAGTAACTGTTCATGTGTTCAATAACTATTCAAGTGTCTAAATGACTGTTAGGATATCCAAGTAACTGTTCATGTGTTCAATAACTATTCAAGTGTCTAAATGACTGTTAGGATATCCAAGTAACTGTTCATGTGTTCAATAACTATTCAAGTGTCTAAATGACTGTTAGGATATCCAAGTAACTGTTCATGTGTTCAATAACTATTCAAGTGTCTAAATGACTGTTAGGATATCCAAGTAACTGTTCATGTGTTCAATAACTATTCAAGTGTCTAAATGACTGTTAGGATATCCAAGTAACTGTTCATGTGTTCAATAACTATTCAAGTGTCTAAATGACTGTTAGGATATCCAAGTAACTGTTCATGTGTTCAATAACTATTCAAGTGTCTAAATGACTGTTAGGATATCCAAGTAACTGTTCATGTGTTCAATAACTATTCAAGTGTCTAAATGACTGTTAGGATATCCAAGTAACTGTTCATGTGTTCAATAACTATTCAAGTGTCTAAATGACTGTTAGGATATCCAAGTAACTGTTCATGTGTTCAATAACTATTCAAGTGTCTAAATGACTGTTAGGATATCCAAGTAACTGTTCATGTGTTCAATAACTATTCAAGTGTCTAAATGACTGTTAGGATATCCAAGTAACTGTTCATGTGTTCAATAACTATTCAAGTGTCTAAATGACTGTTAGGATATCCAAGTAACTGTTCATGTGTTCAATAACTATTCAAGTGTCTAAATGACTGTTAGGATATCCAAGTAACTGTTCATGTGTTCAATAACTATTCAAGTGTCTAAATGACTGTTAGGATATCCAAGTAACTGTTCATGTGTTCAATAACTATTCAAGTGTCTAAATGACTGTTAGGATATCCAAGTAACTGTTCATGTGTTCAATAACTATTCAAGTGTCTAAATGACTGTTAGGATATCCAAGTAACTGTTCATGTGTTCAATAACTATTCAAGTGTCTAAATGACTGTTAGGATATCCAAGTAACTGTTCATGTGTTCAATAACTATTCAAGTGTCTAAATGACTGTTAGGATATCCAAGTAACTGTTCATGTGTTCAATAACTATTCAAGTGTCTAAATGACTGTTAGGATATCCAAGTAACTGTTCATGTGTTCAACTAGCTATTCAAGTGTCTAAATGACTGTTAGGGTATCCAAGTAACTGTTCATGTGTTCAACTACTATTCAAGTGTCTAAATGACTGTTAGGGTATCCAAGTAACTGTTCATGTGTTCAACTACTATTCAAGTGTCTAAATGACTGTTAGGATATCCAAGTAACTGTTCATGTGTTCAACTACTATTCAAGTGTCTAAATGACTGTTAGGATATCCAAGTAACTGTTCATGTGTTCAACTAGCTATTCAAGTGTCTAAATGACTGTTAGGATATCCAAGTAACTGTTCATGTGTTCAACTACTATCCAAGTGTCTAAATGACTTGTTAGCGTATCCAAGTAACTTTCAAAAGCTGTCCAAGTAGCTGCCAAGGTCTCTTCACTTTCAAATGTTGGTTAAGTTGTATAAGTATAGCTGCTATATCCAAGTCTAATCCAAACTATTATTAAAATATGCAAGTAACTTTCAAATAAAATAAAAATATTGGCTCTGGTTTAAAAACTAATTATTTGGCTAAAAAACATTCCTGATCTCTAATACTATCTCCGAATACTTACTATATATATATATATATATAAAAAAAAATTTAACATTTAAAAAATAGTTTTATGTTAGGTATACTCAATTTATTTAATAGAAAATTTATCAGTTGTAATTGTTTTGATTGAATACCAAGACAAATGGGTTCAAATAATGTATCCACTAAGCTACTTTATAGAAGAAAACCACCCTATAAACTCCTATAATGTATGCATTGTCTGAAGTCAGTGTGATATCATCACAAACGTTTCAGAGCTAAAGTCAAGGCGAGTAGAATTAGCACACGCATGGATCATAAACAGCCTGTCCCATTACCAGAATCGATAGCTATTGAATAAACTTAACCATTATTATGAGCTTAGATCCAGGCACAACTATATAGACCACAATACTCTAGCCTCAGAACGGAGCAAGATCGTTGAAACTTTGGATTCAAGAAACTATCCAATACCCTATGAGATTCCTTAATTCAATTCTTGGCTGGGTCTAAATTAAGTTTTCCTGTGATGAAAACGTAGTAGTTTAGTTTACTATACAAAAGTCCCCATTCCTTTATAAGCCTGCTCGTACTATGTGCATTTAAAAACCATAAAATAATATTTTTCTTTTTGCTATTGATATCAAGATTTTTTTTAAAAAAACTACCTATCATAATTTAAATTAAATATTTGTATCCTATAGTAGCAACTGTTATGTTAAATATGATTTAAACTTTTAAAATAAATAATCCGATACTAAGAGTTGTTAATGGCCCTGAGAAGCAGACCACACTTCTTACATAACCTGGCTCATTTGACCATACATGTATAAATATGCTGGTAATCGAGCAATATCGTTGATACGTTGTGCTTTAGCTGTTGACCAAATGTTTGAGTCATTTTGATTGCAATTCACCCGTTAAGTGTCCGAACGAACTTAAGCATCACTTTCGTGTTAGACTGGCCTGCTGATGATGGGGAGATCGAGATTCGAATCCCAGTCGGGTCCACGGATGATATTTTTTTTCCTAAATAGTTTCTCACACTTCTTCCACGGAAATGTGGGTACATTACCTCTGAAATGCTCCCTTACTCACCTATACCCTACTAAAGTAATTATAGGCTAATATATGCATATACCTAAACAGGTAGGAAGACCTAGTGATGATATATATAATACAGACTTCAAGTCAGGTGTGGAATATGGAGAACATAGCTCAGGTCTGTGCGCATGCGCGTATTAAACACGTCAGTATTTTTTAAAACCTGTAATTCTCATCCGTCCACTACAGGCTTCACACATAGGCTATATTGCTGGGGTAAAAATGAGAAAGGTAAAATTTAGAATGCAAGCACCTCCTTTTACGTGAAGGGAGATTGGAAAAAAAGTTTATAGAAAATCATTTCAGTTCAGCTGGCTAGTATTAGAACACCCGACCTTACCGTGACCGATAAACTGGCGCCCGTTGGCCGCGGTCTCAATGGTGTGGGTATTACCTTGCCAAAATGAAACGATTACCAACATATCTAGGTAAGTATATTTTTATTAACCTGTGAGCTGCCAAAGTTACATGACTTACAGAATTACAACTATATGGATACCTCTTTCTACTTCTGTAACAATTTTTATTAATCTTAGATAATACACTTTAATATAATGAACACCCAAAACTACCTATACTAGATTCAGAGATTATAATCCACGAACAAATAAATGCTGCTAAACATCAGCCGCCGTTAATAACAGGACGGAGTGTTAATTGTGGCAACTCCGCTTGTGATGACGTCACGGGTCCAAGCAATCTGCTGCTTCTTGTGGAAAATACGTGAATATTTCCCGTTTTCTTTCATTTAAAATTTTGAACTAAATAGCCAAAGTTATTATTTATGCTTTTATTGAGGATTACTCTATCTAGATATCATATTTTGAAAATTGAAAAATAATATCTGGACACGGGAATCGAAACCGGGACCAAGCCAAAGGTCCCGGGTTATATTTCCGTGTCCAGGTGTCATTTTTCAATTTTCAGAGTTTAAAATTTTATTTGGGAACCAGTTTAGTTACCAATACCAATATTAGAGTGTAAACAAGGAAACTAATACATTTGGGAATTGCATGCTACTACTTGGTCAGAAAGTTGTTGACATCTCGCCTGCTTTCAAGGAATGTAAAACTTAGAATATACAAAACAATAGTTTTACCAGTTGTTCTCCATGGGCATGAAACGTTGTCTCTTACTGTACATGACCAACAAAAATTAGGGTGATCGAAAACAAGGTGCTTGGGAAGATATGTTGTTCAAAAAGGGATGAGACTACTGGGGAGTAGAGGGAGTTACATAATTATTAGTTGCATACCCTGTATACATCACGAGACATTGTTAGGATAATCAAGTCTTGTAGATTATGATGGGCAAGACATACAGCGAGAATAGGAGAATCTAGAACATTGTTTGGGATGTTAATTGGCAAACCCAATGAGAAGATATCATGGGGAAGAATTACGCGCAGATGGGAGAGTAACATTAGAATGGACCTGAAATGGATAGGGTATAATGAAGTGGACCGGATAGAACTAGCTCAAGATAGGGACAGGGTATAATGAAGTGGACCGGATAGAACTAGCTCAAGATAAGGACAGGGTATAATGAAGTGGACCGGATATAACTAGCTCAAGATAAGGACAGGGTATAATGTAAGTGGACCGGATAGAACTAGCTCAAGATAAGGACAGGGTATAATGAAGTGGACCGGATAGAACTAGCTCAAGATAAGGATAGATGGCGTACTTTATAAAGCGTAGCAATGAACTTTGTTCCTAATGCCATAGAGGCGTAGAATAAGTAAGTATGTGGTTTTTTACAAGAAGTCATTTAAATAAAAGTATTTTTAAGGCATACAGAGTGCAAAAAACCCTTAAAATATAGATTAACATGTCATAGTTATGGATGATGTTTCATTCATTCACAAATGTGATTACTCTACTAACAATGGGAAAACGGTCATAGTTTCCAAGCCTATTAAGAGCTTTTTTTAATCTAAAAATAGGTGCTGAGTTCAATATGCGTGTTTAGGTGTAGCTCTCTAACACACATATTTTAGCATCTCGTCTTACTACCATTTTGGGCTTCACGTTATATTTGAATAAAATTAAGTGTTTTATCAGTATTAATTTGTGCTCGCCAAACTAAATTTGTTTGTAAATGCTTTAAAGTTTTAACACAACAAATAACACAAACGTGCAGTACAGAACCAACCATTTTTCATAAGATAATGTTGACTCAAAAAATAAAATATTATATAAATACCAAACTATATAGGCTCCTTGATTTTATTACCATAATTATATCAATCGATATATGATTTTGAAACTTAATTTTCTCTTCTTTTCCGGGCAGTAATTTTTTACTATAATGTGCATAGTTCATGTACCTATTTGGAAGTATTTACAAGTATATTTTCAGGTATTGACAGAATTAAAGAAAATAACTAGTTTCGAGTTATTTAAGAACATATTTGGTCTCAGTAATATCTCCTTACCTTAAAGTTTAAAGACTGTAATGATTATATCTCAACATCATTTTGTAAACAGTGAGTTATAATACAGTAATATATTAAAACTACAATACTATTATTCATCACATTGATTGTGTTGATAGTTTTTTTTTACAACCAACCTAATAAAGAGTCAAAAAGGAAATATTCGAGAAACTGCTCCTGGATTTAAAAATAGACGATCGCTGTTGTTTTCTCGCACACAACAGTTATTATTCTCATAAAAATGTGTCTCTTGTATCTAATATCGCATATACTTCCTAATATTTTAAGTTCACCACAGATTCCGAGAAAGCTATCAATTAGTTTGTTGAAATATTTTAATAATATTTTGTTTAAATTCTTCAAGAAGGATAAAATTAAAAATATTTTCATCTTATCCTGAGACTTATTGGAACTATAATTGGTATTTTACCCGCCTCGGTGGCGTAGTTAGATAACGCGCTAGTTTCGTGTTGAGTTAGACTGCCGAGGAAGGGGAGATCGAGGTTAGAATCTCACTCGGGTGAGCTGGGGTGGCTTTTCCTAAATGGTTTTCCACTCTCCGTCCATGTAAATGTAGGTTCACTTCCTATATATTCAACCTTCCCAATTCCTAATTCATTAAATTAAATAGTACTTAAGCATATAACCCAAACGGGTGCTAAAATAAATTATTACAGTTGTGAACACAACATTTTCTTGGCATTTTATGTGGCTGTCATAACATTATTATCTAACTATATCATGTATATAGTAGAAGTAGATAATACGATACACGCAGATTACTACCGAACTTATCAAATCAAAGGCATGAATCACACGAGAAATAAAAGTTTTGGACAGCAAAACAAACTAAACTAACTAACAATAATAGCCGCCGAGTACGTGGTTATTTGACTAGTATCCTGTGGCGGTGTTGCCAAACTTCAGTATTCCGGCATGTTACTAAGACGGCCACGAGTAAACTCACACTTCAAACCCCCCGGCACTCCTCTCGCTTTGTTACTTATTAATTATTATCTATCCGCTCTGTCCACACAAATATACACTAATATAAATGTTTTAGCACCACATATTTCTACCCTTTCGGGCTGTACGGCTTATAAACTAATAAGGTAAGATAAAAGAAGGAATAATATATAGGAAGTGTACTCAAATATGCATGGAGGAAGAGCCAATAAGCAATCATTTAGGGAAAACACCTCACTACACCCGGCTGGGATACGAGCTCGGACCTCCTCGTAGCTGTACATCATGAAATGTTGGCATGAGTAGGGAATGGCTTGTCCCACTCCAGCAATGTCCAGTTAAGATCTTGATGAGATAACTCCAGTCATGTTGGGGTGAGTTCTCCAAAAAGGGACACATAAACACTCATTTATAATTCAAGTCACACGAGGCTATGTAAGTAGACAATGCGTGTGTATGTTCACTTGTTTATTATCTCAAGACAAACTAATACGCCTCTGTTGACAAAGCTACTTCTGACGATTGGAAAATATATTATGATTGCTTTAGCTCTATGTGATGTGTGTTTATGTTATATCCATGTTTCCCTCTGGTTTTATTTCTTAAAGTTCTCAAGCTCCTGTGAGCTGTGTTATATCCATGTTTCCCTGTGGTTTTATTTCTTACAGTTTTCAAGCTCCTGTGAGCTGTGTTATGTTATATCCATGTATATACAGGATGAGTAGTAATTCGCATATACGGGTACCACATGATTAGGTGAGTGAATATAAGTCAAAAACACTCTTTGCGAAAATCTCTTTTCCCCATACCTTTTGAGAAAAATGACATTAAAGTTAGAGTGGGGTCATGTGGCAACGCTATGCCTGAAACTTACATCAAACGTGTGTGTATATATATATATATATATATGCGTATTTGGGCTGCATCAGTCGTAGCCCAGTAGTAGAAATATTAGCCAGTACTAATGTACCGGTGTCCAGGGGACGCCCGAACGTACTAATCGTACATCCTTTCTGTGTCCCAAAGAGATTATGGTGATAGTGAGTATGAGGGTGTGGAACCATTTACGGCCTAACTTAAGCCTAATTAATCAATTCCTGTTAATTGTAGGCGTAGCTCCTCTTTTGAGAAAAGTAATCTGGGACATTGACACGGTGTGTTAAAACTGCAGAGATAATAATTAGTCTAGAGATTAGAGTACCTTACTCCGGCTCTATACAGCAATCCCGACCTGTGGAATGTGATACAGCTTTACTCTGATGTGGTTTCTCAACCTCTCTCCAAGCTGTTATACTTAGATTCGTTTGGTGCTGTGTTTTTAACAGTTGGTTCAAACATGTTATAAGAGATGAGTCATGTGCATGGAATTTACTGTATTTTTGGTTGTTGTTTTTTTTTTGCTCCACGTCTTAACTAACAGTCTGCGCTATCGTTAAATATGAGGAAGGTAGAATTTTAAGGTATTGTTTGTTTGAAAATAGAGCGTGAAACATATTTTAAAAAACCTTACTTAACCCCAACGCAATCTGACCGATTACCTTCACGTTGGTTTGTGTAGTTCTACTCAATGGGTAGTTTCGTATTTTATGTTTCGTGTTTCTTACTCAAATTTTGTTTCGACTCCAACTAAACATTATTTATAAAACCAATACTCCATGCTGTGGTTGTTACAGTCTTGGGTTCCACTCCTAGCGAGGCTCGAAGAAGTATTCTCATGAAGTTTATCTCGTGGCAAAGTTGTACATTAACGTTATGAGTGCTGGTTGTGGTTTGTTTTATAACATTTAGCTGAGGTAAGCGACTTTCAAACCAACATACTGCCATCAAAAAGCTATTAAACAAAGTTTGGGTGGCTGCCACTGGAGCGTAGAAAGACAAAATTATTTCCTTATGAATAAACATTTTCTGGATTGTTTTGTTAAAATAAGTTTATATATATATATATTTGGCACGTGGTTTTGTTCCATTCGAATCCTTGCTCATAAGACTACTTAATAACGTGTCAGATTGAAAACAGTTTTGTTTAGTGTCAAATGAACCAGTTATTTACCGTCCTTGACGGGTAGCCGGTGGTTCAAAGTGAATATATCATTTGGAGCGTGAAGAACCAAGAGGGTCGGAGAGCTATGCCGGGTTCACACTGGCTATATCCAGAGCACTAGAACTTGACAAGAGGGTCAGAGAGCTATGCCGGGTTCACACTGGCTCTATCCAGAGCACTAGGACTTGAGAAGAGGGTCGGAGAGATATGCCGAGTTCACACTAGCTATATCCAGAACACTAGGACTTGACAAGAGGGTTGGAAAGCTAGGCCTGGCTCACACTGGCTATACCCAGTACACTATGACTTGACAAGAGGGTCGGAGAGATATGCCGGGTTCACACTAGCTATATCCAGAACACTAGGACTTGACAAGAGGGTCGGAGAGATATGCCGGGTTCACACTAGCTATACCCAGTACACTAGGACTTGACAAGAGGGTCGGAAAGCTAGGCCTGGCTCACACTGGCTATACCCAGTACACTATGACTTGACAAGAGGGTCGGAGAGCTAGCCTGGGCTCACACTGGCTATATCCAGTACACTAGGACTTGACAAGAGGGTCGGAAAGCTAGGCCTGGCTCACACTGGCTATACCCAGTACACTATGACTTGACTAGAGGGTCGGAGAGCTAGCCTGGGCTCACACTGGCTATATCCAGTACACTAAGACTTGACAAGAGGGTAGGAAAGCTAGGCTTGGCTCACACTGGCTATATCCAGTACACTAAGACTTGACAAGAGGGTCGGAAAGCTAGGCCTGGCTCACACTGGCTATATCCAGTACTAGGACTTGACAAGAGGGTCGGAAAGCTAGGCCGGGTTCACACTGGCAATATCCAGTACACTAGGACTTGACAAGAGGCTCGGAGAGCTAGGCCGAGCTCACACTGGCTATATACAGTACACTAGGACTTGACAAGGGAGTCAGAGAGCTAGGCCGGGTTCACACTGCTTCTATTCAGTACACTAGGACTTGACAAGAGGGTCGGAGAGCTAGGCAGGGTTCACACTGGCAATATCCATTACACCAGGTCTTGGCAGTCGCACTTCCCGAACTCAATTACGTTGAATTAGCCTTTATTCAAACAAGTACACGAGAGGATGGTAGGAAGGGTGGTGTCTGTAAGCTCAAAGAGCTTCAAGATCTGATTCATACATCCATAGGCTAAATAAGATTATTTGCAGCTTTTTTTACTTGTGTTCGCGTCTTATTTACTACCTGTTCAGGTTATACATATATTTACTTTAATGGTGCAGGGATGAGGAAGGAAGCATTATATCAGTAATCTACCCGCATTTGCGTGGAAGGAGAGTGGGAAACTATTTTTAGTAGAACCATATTCAGTAAACCTGAGCGAGATTTGAACTCCGAACTCTCCGTCATCAGCAGGCCAGTCTAACGCGAGAGTAACACCTTAGACCGTTCGTCCACTGAAACGGGTTACGTTTGTTGTTAAAAGACGCATCAACACAAAGGTTATTGTCAGCCAAATCTTTAGCTGGTATTATTAATGACACCTGCTCCGGTGGTCGAATGAACTAAGACAAAAATTATCAACCTGGGGTCCGCGAAGAGTCCTCTGGGACTCCAAGAAACCAATCTAGATTTAAGTATTTTTTTATTTGTATTTTCACGTCATAGCCTAAAAAATATTTGCTATTCAAAATTTGTTAAAAACAAATGTATTTTTCCATTTCTGTCAAACTAAACATATTTTTTCTTTCAATAATATTAACTGGGCTACATAGAATAATAGAAATGCGGTCGAGGCTTTTTCTAATTTTCCCTCGTATGAGGGGAGACTATTAGGGGGCTATGGTGATCCATCATTCGCTTCAGGGGGTCCACAATTTGGAAAGGACTGAGAACTTCTGGTCAAAGGCGTCACTCTGATAATAAACTGGACTGCCGATGACGCGGAGATCAGGGTTTGAATTCCGGTAGGGCTTACATAGGGTGGCTTTTTCTAAATGGTTTTTCAGTCCTTTATTCACAAGAAGTCTGCTATGCTCCATCTAATTTCAACCTCCCTCATATCAAACAAATTAGTCTAATTAGTACACACAATCATAACCCGAAAAGATAGTAATACGTGATGCTAAAAAATATTAATGGTGGTAAAATAGACTATAAGTTAATATTAATTATTTTCAATGTGCTTGATGCTAAAAGCAAATAAATATTTAGGCCTATCTCTTTCAGGTCCATTCTAGTGTAATCCTCCGATCTGCATCTAGGCATTCCCAATGGTCTCTTCCCATTGGGTTTGCCAGTTAATAACCTGAACAAAGTTCTAGATTCTTCGATCCGTGCTGCATGTCCTACCACCGTTATCTGTGGGATTTGACTATCCTAACTATGCCTGTGATGAAAATATGGTATACAACTCATCATTATTACTCCACTCCCCAGTATTTTCACCCCTTTTTGATGCGAACTTCTTCCTAAGCACCTTGTTCTCGAACACACTAAATTTCTTTTCATCTACTCAATAGATGTATTATTTAACTTAGCGATCAAAATTAAACTGGTTTGTAAGTCTATGCTAATATTTTATTTGTGTTCAACAAATTTACAGTAAATTAGTTGCAGATTTGAAACATATTGCTACCTCTGGCTCAAGAATTAGGTCTCAAATAACAACCAAAGCAGTGGTTCCAGAAATATGATTGGCGGCCAAATGTTCTCAGGGTTTAGTTCACCCCCGGTCTGCATTAGTTAGGCCTAGTGTTTCCCTGACATGTTCGTTGTCTCAAACTGTGTTAAATTGCTCTATGTTTTTTTAAAGAGAGTGTACGATTAATTACGCAGACATACTACTAGCTTCCAGTTGGGCGCAGGCACTTTATCACGGAGTGACTGAATATCGTCAAAGTAGTTCGCGTGTGCTCTACTTTTGTTTTGAACTAGTCATACACTGACTACAGCATGGTATAGCAGCGATTTTGTTTGGTACTTTAGAGACCGGTTTTTACATAGCATCATAGCATAGCAAATTATTTAGGTCTTATGGGTAGATTTCCAAACCACGTCATATAGTGACACAACCAGGACTGGAGGACCTCGCATGTGACACGGGAACAACCAGCTCTTAGGGTTCGGCCAGACTGACAAACGTGTGAGCGAGCGAGCGACTGGGTGGCCAAACTGGCGAGCGCGTGACTAGCAGATAGCTCTCGTTAGTTGTTGACGAGGAGGCTCCGAATCTTGGCTCAGTAAAGTGAGGGTAGTTTTTGACAAGTAATTTATTGTTGTGGTTTTCTCCTCCTCTCTCCATGCTAATGGTGATTCTTATCCGTAAAGGCCTACTTTGATAATATTGAAGTATTTTAACATATCATTTTTATACATATATACATACAGGTATGGTTTATGATCTTACCAATTAAATTTGGCCGTTAGTAGCAAGTGTGCTAAACCTATTGATAGTAATAAAAATGTCAAAAGGAAAAGTTTTCCTAGCACTCAATGAACCAACATACAAGAATATTGTCTAGCGCCTGTAAACTAGACTGTACCGGGTCGAGCGCGCGCTCGCTTGCACGCTCCAGTCTGGCCAACTCTCATTACAACCAATGTATTGTATTTTATATTTTAGTCGCTCGCTCGCCCAGTCTGGCCGTCCCCTACCTCGGGAATTGGGACAAGTTATTAGCTTATTAGTCACGAATGAAAAGACACGACCAATATTCAAGGTTTTAATTACCTAATAAACAATTTGTGGTGAATAATTTACTAGTCACCACTAGTCCTTGTAGTTCTGTGAATAGTAGAATTCACGCTCTCCAGTCAACAATTGTAATTACAGTGGCCTCATGACTTCTTTGATGCTGACTGACAGCTCACAGCTGACTTCTGACAGTCAACATTTAGGAATATACTTAAATTTTGACTGTCAGAAGTGACAGCTGCTAAGCACATGTTTTTGCAGACCATATGGTTCGGCGTAGGGATACATAATTTGGTCTGGTAACTTTTCAAAGCTGTCAGTTGTCAGCTGTGAGCTGTCAGTCAGCAGCAAAGAAGTCATGGGGCTACTGTAACTCGTGTTAAGAATAATGTCTGTCATGTTCTTATCCTTACCGCAGTACTCAGATATCTCTTTAGATTTCAAGTTGGAATCTCTCTTTTATCTTTACTTGAATTTGAAGTTGGTGTTTTAACTTGGTAATGAGGTTGGATAAAAACAAATCAATACTATGTCAAGAGTAGACTATATTAAACTCATAGAAAATAACCACTGTCCATGTGGTTTAAGGCGTTAGTCTCACAGTAAATGTGTTTGTGTTTTGTTTTTCCTTTTCTAGAGACACATATAGTATGCTTTCACAGACATTTTTAATCTCTATTCTCAGAAAGATTCCTATAGGCCATTTTAAATCAAATAAACTGAGTTGTAGACAATTTTTTACAAAAAAAATGCTTACAAAATAACTTCTTCAAGATCAAAATATATATTATTACATTAAATTATATTATACTATATTATATATAACAATATATGTAGTGACAGTCTAAGACTAAATTTAGATTTATTTAAGAATGTATGGCTATGTTTTGGTTTCTCTTATATCTTGAAAGAGCTCCAAAAAGTATTACATACATTAACATGAAAAATTGGCAACGTCCCTACTGACTTGCTGTTACGTCACAAGTAGTCAACGTCCCTAATGACTTACTGTTACGTCACAGGTGGCAACGTCCCTAATGACTCACTGTTACGTCCCAGGTGGCAACGTCCCTAATGGCAGTATGACACTGTCACATTTATTTTATAAAACTTATCTGATAAGATGAATATAATGTAGCGTTGACGATCTATCAAAGATACTCTATAGAATAATATGATTTACATATATTTTCTAATATATTTAGGCTACCTAATAGAACGTGCTCAAGGGATTCATAAAAGAAATTGGCCAAATATTAAAGTTTAATCGAAACGTGCAAATCATTTTTAAAAATTGTAATATTTTTCAATATGAAGACACAAAATCCACACTTAGGTTATAGCATAAGTGTATTTTTCTTTTAATTAGCAAAGTAGCTTTAGTGACCAGATTTTTAAACGTTTTATGGTCCATTCATAAATATTTTTGGCATAATTTTTATAATCACGTATATTGTACAAGATTTGAGAAAAAATGTAATGCAATAACACATATTTTTATCAAATATGTCAAATCTTTTATCATATATTTTATAAGATAAATATGATATTGTTTTAGCTTGCAACTTTTGGTAATTTAGAGCATGCAAGGATGACGTAAGCCTGAGAAATACTGCCGTAAATTGTTCTAAATCAGCAGCTACACATGCATACCAGGTCATGTTTTTAAAAACAGAGATTGTTTTGCCAATTAGCATAACATATCATTGACATAAACAGTAGCTTAAGGGAAACAACCCTCCTTTTTTTGTATATAACAGCGAGTTTCAGACCTTTTCAGGAGAGGGGTGGGGGAAGGACGCCAGTTGTTAGGGGGCTGCTTCGAAGTGCTTTTCATACTCAGCTACTGAGCTACAGTAACATGCGAGGAGAATATCCTTCAGCTTGTGTCTCTGTTCAGTGCGGAGGAGGAGCTATAAAACAACCAAGAAAGTCCAGACGGCCATGTGTTTGACACCAGTTAGAGCTATAACACCAAAGCTACATTAGGACATGGAACTGCTGAGTAGAGACATTGGTAAGACGAGAACCTTGCCCTAAACTCTTTCAACCTGTCCTAAGATCTACATCCCATTTATACACTCGTATGGTAATTAATCTATTTCAATAAACAAGATCAAAACAACCCCCACAATTACTTGTCGCTACCTATCCATCCTGACACGTCCACGGGTTGGTCGGAGTAGTGACAATACTGTAATACCACCCTAAGAGACACTACCTTGAGCTCAGGCATGAATATGAACCAGTCTTAACACAGGTATAGCATGAGATCCCCTTTGAAAGAAGGGAGGAAAGCACTGAGCTAGAAAGAGAGAGAGAGAGAAAGATGGGCGGAACGTGGAGGTGGGACTCTCCCAGTCCAACTAATTGCATTAGCAGGCATGTGTTAATCAGAACACCCTGAGTAGGTTGAGGAAGACGTTGTACCATGCCTCGCTAGAAACAATGACACAAAGACAACAAGTCAAGAGAATGCACACTTTTATATTAGCATCTGAAATTATACCCGCCATAAATAATGCATTAGACATTGTTGTGGCCGGGATAGATTGTTTGTTTTGCTTTGTTCACCGCGCTTTTATTTTGCACATGTCTTCATTAGATGGTAGATGATGAGGTTGGTATTTTATATGAAGAGAGTCACCATTTGAATAAAGTGAGCGTGGGATTTTCACATTGTTATTAAACAACTAATTGAAACCAGTTGAAACCGAGCCTTCCCGTTTGAATAACAGCCCGTCACACTAACAATAAGACTAGATTATTATATTCATGTCATGTACAGTATTTTAACGAGACACAAGATATTGCTAGTTTATAAAATTAGAATATATTTTTTAGCTAAGAATGGTGGAAGGGTGAATTAATTGAAGCTTTTGAATTAACTTTAAAGAACCCTGGATGTGATCTTAGATGTTGCTTGGAACAATTGAGTTGTTGAGCCCTGGTTGATAACAGATTGGTCCTATGACTATTCAGTTGTTGGACACTGGCTGATAATAAATTGGTCCTAGAATAATTCAGTTGTTGGGCACTGGTTGATAATAAATTGGTCCTAGAACAGTTCAGTTGTTGGACCCAGGTTGCTCTCAGATTGGTACTAGAACAATTCAGTTGTTGAGCACTGGTTGATAATAAATTGGTCCTAGAACAATTCAGTTGCTGAGCACTGGTTGATAATTAAATTGGTCCTAGAACAATTCAGTTGTTGGGCACTGGTTGATAATAAATTGGTCCTAGAACAATTCAGTTGTTGGGCACGGGTTGATAATAAATTGGTCCTAGAACAATTCAGTTGTTCGACCCAGGTAGCTCTCAGATTGGTCCTAGAACAATTCAGTTTTTTTTTATGGTCTGTTCTACTATCCAGTAGCATAATATTCAATAGATATTCCAGGGCTATAAATTGATATGATTAAGATCAAAAGCTGCCATTCTATAAAAGGTAGTACTAAACTACTAATGTCTTAACACCATCTGGCTCATTTAATGTAATGGAATTATTGGTGATATTTACATCCATGCAATAGAATCAAGCTTTAATTATTCAACTTGTAACAAACATCAATGATCATCAAATATCCCAATATTCTACGAATATCTCAAAATGATAGAACTAAAGTAAAATAAAAAATAAACTAATAAATGTAGATTAAATTAAGAAAGGCCACTTAGGTAAAGAGAAAAAATGTGGAAATAATCAAATGCACAAAGGTCATATCTTCTTTCGTTCTTTCTTTCTTTCTGCTACAGTATATCATATAGTGGAAATAGTCGCATACATATTTATACATAAATTTTAACATAAATTGAGTAATACTTAGGCATTGTTGCCTTTATCAAACAACTTTACACAAACATTTAATTACTACATTTTGAATTAAAAAATAAAAATAATCCGTTAGGGTTCGGCCAGACTGACAAGCCAGTTAGCGAGCGACTGGGTGACTGCATGGCCAAACTTACGAGCGAGCGACTGAGTGGCCAGACTTGCGGACGAGAAACTGAGTGGCCAAACTTGCGAGCGAGTGACTGAGTGGCCAAACTGGTGAGCGAGCCCGTGACTGATCCTAGTTTATTCGTGAAAATATATCTGTCAAAGACACTTCGCACATCTCTGCTCCTCGAAAATTAATACAAAAATTATTGCCTGTTTATAAAAGAGAAAAAGTAGGAGTGCTGATTTTTATTTGTAAAGGCCTACTTTGATCATAATATTGAAGCATTAACATATCGGATATACATACATTGTGTATGGTCTTACCAATTAAATTAGGCTATTAGTAGCAGGTTTGTTAACCTATCGATAGTAATTAAAAGTCAAATATCATGTCAAATTGAAAAGTTTTTCTAACACGCAATGAACCAGCACACAATTATATTGCCCAGCACCTGTAAATTAGTCTGTTCCGGCTCGAGCGCGCGCTTGAAAATTAGAACCAGGTTCTATCTTTCAAGCGCGTCGCTGGGGTCGCTCACCCACTCGCGCGCTCCAGTCTGGCCACCTCTCATTGCAACCAATGTGCTATGTTTTATTTTTAGTCACTCGCTGGCCCAGTCTGGTTGTACACTTAGAAGCATTGTGCCAACAGTTGTAGGAGTAAAAAACAAATCTCAAAACTTTGGCTAGGGATATACAATATAAATAATAAAAATATGTAATATTCAAATGGGGAAAAGGTAGTACTAATAAAACATATATATGTATATATGTATTATATATAAAAATAATAATAATGGTGTTAACCTTCTATGAAGAAATCAACTATATTCTATTAAGGACTGGTTGTAATCTTGATATGGTAATCCATTGGTGGGCCAGTTCTCACTGTCTGAGTTGAGAACTGTTGCACTGTTTGGGAAATGCTCTTAATATTTTGGTGGTTTGAAAGTCTTGGCTGTGAGTACCAGCATGGGTGGGCACAAGCTTATTCGGGTCTTTATGATTTGTGTCAAAATGATGATTGTTCAATCGCTCTCTGAGAGAACCTGTAATAGGGCCTATATATTTTGTATCATATAATTAGCTTTGTAGATAATGTACCAAGTTATTTGCTTTAGAGTTGTAATGACCAAGGATTTTGTATTCCTATTTAGTAACTTTGCTGTTAAAAGATGTGTCTGACAAGGTGGATCCCACATATGCTGCAATGGGAACTACCACAGGGCTATGATCCTTATGTAGTAGGTTTTTATTCTCAGATTATCTTGTGGTCAGGAAGTTGGACTAGATTATTTTGGAGATTGAGTGGCTGTTTGAAAGTGACTCTTGATGGTGAACTAAGAAGGTTTTGGGTCTGGGTGAAACTGGTTAGAAACTTGTAACCACTTTAAGGTAAGCGTTTATTCTGTGTAGACCAGGATGGTATTGTGTTGTGGGTCTTTGTCTTCTTTGTAGAATGCTCTGGAAATTTTGTTGTCTATTAAAGGCTTGAAGTAACCTCTGCCTTGGAAATCTTTTGACAGCTGTTCACAATATAAACATATATCATCGGGTTCTGAACATATCCATTTAGATCAAGTGGCAAGGTTGGATGGTAGAGATATTTTTCTGTCTAAAGGATGGCTACTACGATAGTGGAGGTATTGTTGGTGATTGGTTAGTTTTATATGTATAGTGGTGTGAATTTGGTTATTTTCAAGGAACATATTCATATCAAGGAAGGTGAGACGTTCTGTGATTTATTGTGGGTGGAGTTTAAGGGTATACAACTGTTGAGATTAGCTATAAAGATGTCCAAGGATTCTTCAGAGTGAGGTCATATCATGAAAATGTCATCAATGTAACGCAGTCATACAGAAGGTATGATGGGCTGAGATTGTAAAAAGGGTACTTCTAGTAGTCCCATGTAAAGATGTGCTTATAATGGAGCCATGCCTGAACTCAAATATGTGCCCTTTATCTGTAGGTAGTGTTTGTCCAGTAAACGTATGTTGGTGAATTGAAGGATCATCCTCTACCAGGAAAGAAGTGGTAGGTTTGGACCCAGGAGGCCTACGCTCTAGAAATGATTCATTGCTAAAATCCCATGTACATGGATTATTATTATTAGCACCACGTCTTACTACTGGTTCGGCTTATACGCACTTACGCTAATGTGTAATGGTAGAGTGGTTGTGAGATGAAATGGAGGACCTACAGTTTAACGTGGAATCCGAACCACGGTGGAGGCCTGACATTCCTCACATTCTTGATTAATACACATCTTGTCAGAGGTGAAGGAAGGGTTTGGCAATCAGATAAATCTGTGCCGGGACCGGGGATTGAACCCAGGACCCCCAACACAGAAGTCTGACACCTTACCCCTAGACCACCAGGTCACCCATGTACAGTACATGAAGAATGTTAGTGCTGTGACATCAATAGTGACCAGAAAATAGTTATGTGGAAGTTTTTTAATTTTGTTCAAGAAGTGTTTTGTATCCTCTAAGAATGAAGAACGTTGTTTTACAAAGAGATGTAGGCGTGAGTCGACCAGTGATGAACTTATCTCAGTTGGATAGCCGCAACCAGAAACAATTGGATGGCCAAGCGGAGGTCTAATGTCTTTGTGGATTTATTTAAATTGAAAAATGACAAGAGTACACTGGAATCAAACCTTGGACCATTGATTTATTACGACAATGATCTAACCACTGAGATAATTAGGAATCATCCCATGCCCAGGGTAATTCTTCACTCATATTTTAAGGCAGAGTCTGTAATGGACGGGTGTAAATCGTCAGCAACATGTAAGTGATTAATTAATATCACGAGCTATCAGATACCGCAGCCAGCTTTGACTCGGTAGTTGGCTTAATGATGCCAATATTATAGTTACAACTGTACGGTTGTGCATCTCACGATGGATTAAATAATATTATATTTAGATGTGGCCATAGCCTCAAATAGCAAATATAATAGTCTAGCCATTTAATCCATTACCATATGAGTAAAGGGAATAATAAAGAGCTAATAATTTGATTATGTAATTTCGTTAGTACCAAATGCCAAACATATATATATAATAGTATATTTACATATTTTTATTTTCGACTTTCAAAAAAAGGCTTATTGGTTTTACCAGAATATGTCAACTATTATTACAAATGCAAACGTTTAGGTAAATAAATAATAACCGTCTATATAGGTCGAAATACTAAAAATAAATGTGAATATTTATTAATGGAAAGTAATTAAGGGTTTGGGATTATTAATTTTAGCGTATATATATATTTGCATTGATTTTCATTAATAGGATTAAACTCATACATTATTTTCACCTTAAATGGTTCGTGTTGGATAATGTGATCATTAATAAAATATATATATAACTATAGTACCAGTTTACCACTAAATCACGACTCTTTGAATTGCGATGAGTGATGACTTGAGTAGTAGCAAGTCACGCTGGCAATTAGTGGGTACTGTGAACATGTCAAGGTAATACTAGCAAGTAAGGGTAGCCCGTGGATCTGGCACCAACAGGTACACACTAGATTCACCGGCAATTGTGTACCCTGTACACACTCGATTCACCGGCAATAGTGTAACCTGTACACACTTGATTCACCGGCAATAGTGTACCCTGTAAATACTAGATTCACCGGCAATAGTGTACCCTGTACATACTAGATTCACCGGCAATAGTGTACCCTGTACACACTTAATTCACAGGCAATAGTGTACCCTGTACACACTTGATTCACTGGCAATAGTGTACCCTGTACACACTTAATTCATCGGCAATAGTGTACCCTGTACACACTTGATTCACTGGCAATAGTGTACCCTGTACACACTTAATTCATCGGCAATAGTGTACCCTGTACACACTTGATTCACTGGCAATAGTGTACCCTGTACATACTTCATTCATCGGCAATAGTGTACCCTGTACACACTTGATTCACCGGCAATAGTGTACCCTGTACACACTTGATTCACTGGCAATAGTGTACCCTGTACACACTTCATTCATCGGCAATAGTGTACCCTGTACACACTTGATTCACCGGCAATAGTGTACCCTGTACACACTTCATTCATCGGCAATAGTGTACCCTGTACACACTCGATTCACCGGCAATAGTGTACCCTGTACACACTTGATTCACCGGCAATAGTGTACCCTGTACACACTTGATTCACCGGCAATAGTGTACCCTGTACACACTTGATTCACCGGCAATAGTGTACCCTGTACACACTTGATTCACCGGCAATAGTGTACCCTGTACACACTTCATTCATCGGCAATAGTGTACCCTGTACACACTTGATTCACCGGCAATAGTGTACCCTGTACACACTTCATTCATCGGCAATAGTGTACCCTGTACACACTTGATTCACCGGCAATAGTGTACCCTGTACACACTTCATTCATCGGCAATAGTGTACCCTGTACACACTTGATTCACCGGCAATAGTGTACCCTGTACACACTTCATTCATCGGCAATAGTGTACCCTGTACACACTTGATTCACCGGCAATAGTGTACCCTGTACACACTTCATTCATCGGCAATAGTGTACCCTGTACACACTTGATTCACCGGCAATAGTGTACCCTGTACACACTTCATTCATCGGCAATAGTGTACCCTGTACACACTTGATTCACCGGCAATAGTGTACCCTGTACACACTTCATTCATCGGCAATAGTGTACCCTGTACACACTTGATTCACCGGCAATAGTGTACCCTGTACACACTTCATTCATCGGCAATAGTGTACCCTGTACACACTTGATTCACCGGCAATAGTGTACCCTGTACACACTTCATTCATCGGCAATAGTGTACCCTGTACACACTTGATTCACCGGCAATAGTGTACCCTGTACACACTTCATTCATCGGCAATAGTGTACCCTGTACACACTTGATTCACCGGCAATAGTGTACCCTGTACACACTTCATTCATCGGCAATAGTGTACCCTGTACACACTTGATTCACCGGCAATAGTGTACCCTGTACACACTTCATTCATCGGCAATAGTGTACCCTGTACACACTCGATTCACCGGCAATAGTGTACCCTGTACACACTTGATTCACCGGCAATAGTGTACCCTGTACACACTTGATTCACCGGCAATAGTGTACCCTGTACACACTTGATTCACCGGCAATAGTGTACCCTGTACACACTTGATTCACCGGCAATAGTGTACCCTGTACACACTTGATTCACCGGCAATAGTGTACCCTGTACACACTTGATTCACCGGCAATAGTGTACCCTGTACACACTTGATTCACCGGCAATAGTGTACCCTGTACACACTTCATTCACCGGCAATAGTGTACCCTGTACACACTTGATTCACTGGCAATAGTGTACCCTGTACACACTTCATTCATCGGCAATAGTGTACCCTGTACACACTTCATTCATCGGCAATAGTGTACCCTGTACACACTTCATTCATCGGCAATAGTGTACCCTGTAAACACTTGATTCACTTGCAATAGTGTACCCTGTACACACTTCATTCATCGGCAATAGTGTACCCTGTACACACTTCATTCATCGGCAATAGTGTACCCTGTACACACTTCATTCATCGGCAATAGTGTACCCTGTAAACACTTGATTCACTTGCAATAGTGTACCCTGTACACACTTCATTCATCGGCAATAGTGTACCCTGTACACACTTCATTCATCGGCAATAGTGTACCCTGTACACACTTCATTCATCGGCAATAGTGTACCCTGTACACACTTGATTCACTTGCAATAGTGTACCCTGTACACACTTCATTCATCGGCAATAGTGTACCCTGTACGCACTCGATTCACCGGCAATAGTGTACCCTGTACACACTAGATTCACCGGCAATAGTGTACCCTGTACACACTTGATTCACTAGCAATAGTGGGCTCTGTGAAGACCTGTACACTTGAAAATACATCGCTCAAGGTTGCAGTTAGTTGGAACGGTGCCTAAAATATTATCTTTACCAGCTCATTTCTTCTATTTCTTTTTAAATGGTGTGTTCTTGAGCTTGTTATAAAACTAAAAGATTGTACATTTCAAATAAAAACAATAAATTGTTGTGAGAAAACCCCATCCTCCATTCATCTGAAGTAGTTATATGTTAGGCTTGTTTGGTATGTCAGACGTGCTAACTGCTAGCCTAATACTGAAGCTACTACATAATCTAAGAGCACATTAGATCCTACTTCCTTGTATATTCCATTGAAAAAAATAAAATATTGACAAAATAATTAAAATTTTATGATAAAAGTCATCCAATAAATCCCAGAACCATGTGTTCATGTGCTTTGCTTTTCCTCGGAAGTCCTGAATTAAATCTTTGACTGGACAGTCTGAGAGCTATTCAACCTACAAATTGTTCTTTTAATATAGGAATAGGATGTAATGAGTTGGACTAAATATAACTAGCTCAAGATAGGGATATGATGTAATGAACTAGCTCAATATAGGGATAGGGTGTAATGAACTAGCTCAATATAGGGATAGATGGTGTACCTTTATTAGAGTGGCTAGGAACCGAGTTCCTTAGGCCAAAGAAGAAGTAAGTAGGTATATAATGTAGGCAGCTACAAATCAAAACTTTATTTGGAAGCTTTAAAAGTTGAATAATTGAAAGAAGTTGTGGACATAGATGTCCGGCCTACCTAGTGGTAGATTTGATGTTTTATTTATGGCACTAATTATATCTCTTAACAATATGAGAGCAGTTCCCTTCTCGTAAAATATGTAGTTCGATCATGTGTTTGAGACAGATACAGATAAATAAAATAATTGCTTTACGATATCACTTGCAATAATTTTTGTTTGTCGGCTGGCTTATTATATATTTTTCAGCACCGCGTCTACCTCTGGTTGTACGCTAGCTAGATTAATTGATTAGGGGGGGTGGGGGGCATTACAATGTAGACAGTAAAAACGTTCTGAATATTTATGAACACCCCACGTGAGAAATACAATAAAATATTTTGATTAGGAGTACGATAGTACAACTGGTTTGGACTTAGGATGTGATTGAACCCGTTTGGTCGAAAACCGTTGAGTATAATTTACTTTGTCCAACCGGTTCAAGAACCGCGTCGGTTGGGTCACGGGTCAAGGGTTGGGGTTCGAGTCACGGCCGAGTGTAGTGAGGGTGGTATTTACTGAATATTTCCCCACTATCCCTCCACACAAATGCTGGTACAGTTTCTCTAAACTCTAAATTGTACATACCTACTCCATTAGTGTAAATGAAAGTGCGGGAAGTATGATGCAGTGCCAGCCCACGTTCCCATGTTAGAATGAACTACCAGTGGCGGGAAGATAGAGGTTTGAATCCCGGTTGAGTGCACCGAGAATAGTTTTTACTTAATTTCTTTCACTTTTCCTCCACGTAAATGTGGGTACATTTAATCTAAAACTATACTTTACTCCTCCCATCCCTATTCTATTGGAGGGAGTGTGTTGTTAGGAAACCAACTGGTTCATCCACTCTCCTCCCAATCGTTCTGTTGGTGTTATTCTGTCACTGAAATGGATTGTGCTATTGGCTAGTGCGGTCACGTGCTCGTGGCTCTATCGGTGGTTAATGACGTCACTTCACCGTGCCCCGGCGGTTAATTGGCCCCGGTCTACCCTACACGACTTTCATTCATCGGTCGGTATGTGACGAGAATTAGAAAGGATAGGAAAAGGTGCGAATGAGGATAAAGGAGAGCAGTCAAAAACAATCGAGTTGATTTGGGAGTGTGGCGGCCCCTGATGAAGTTTGAACTGGATTGTAGCACGTGACAAGCATGATGGACCCGGTTTCAACGTCTCGGGCGGTTCGAGATCAATTTTACGATAAGGTGGTTTAGAAAAGAATGAATAAAATACAATAAAAAGTTTCTCAGAAATATAACATCTACTTTATTTAAGATATTAAAACTATTTTCTTCAAACGTTGGTTTTGGAAAGAGCAATCGAATAGATGGTAAAATTATTCTATAACTACAATATTTATTTTGTCGACATATTTTTATTTTATTTATCTGATAGAACTTACTAATCTTAATAAAAAGATAGGCATGTACACCTATAAATGAGCGAAAAGTTAGGATAATCTATAAAAGTAGCCTACACTTAGCAATAAATCTCCTTTCCTGGCTCTAGTTTTTTTTCACCCTCATGTTGGATTGGATAGCTATTTTGAAAAAAGAAAGGAAAAAATTATTTAAAATAAAAGTAATTAGATGCTGTTTCTGAAATATTAGAAGAAGTAAATCGTAGCTTAATTTATAATTTGAAAAAGAGGGTAATTATTAGTTAGCTTTTTGATCGTAAGGATCTTAATTGAATATTAAGGATTTTACAAACTGCAATAGTAGAGCTAGAGCCTGGAAATAAAAAGCCGGAATGTAAAAGTCAGAATATTCAAAGCAATAGTTTTATCAATCTGTTGTATTCTATGTTTGTGAAATGTGGTCTCTTACCTTACATGAAGAAAAAATGTTTGGGTGTTCGATAATAAGGTGCTTAGGAAGATATTTGGTTCAAAAAGGGAAAATACTACTGGGGAGGGGATGAGGTTACTTAATGATGAGCTACACTCCCTGTACTCATCACAAGATTTTGTTAGAATAGTCAAAAATCGCGGGTTATGGTGGATAGGACTAGCTCAAGATAGGGATAGGCTGTATCTAGGTGGACTGGATAGAACTAGCTCAAGATAGGGATAGGCTGTAATGAAGTGGACTGGATATAACTAGCTCATGATATGGATGGAATGTAATGAGTTGAACTAGATAGAACTATCTCAAGATAAGGATAGGCTGTAATGAGTTGGACTGGATAAAACTATCTCAAGATAGGGATAGTATGTAATGAGTTGGACTGGATATAGATAGCTCAAGATAGGAATAGGGTGTAATGAGGTGGACTGGATATAACTAGGTCAATATAGAAATAGGGTGTAATGAGGTGGACTAGATAGAGCTAGCTCAAGATAGGGATAGCGTGTAATGAGGTGGACTGGATAGAACTAGCTCAAAATAGGGATAGGCTGTAATGAGGTGGACTGGATAGAATTAGCTCAAGATAGGAATAGGTGGCATACTTTTGTAAGTGCGGCAATGAACTATCAATTTCCCAATGCCATTAAGTAAATTAGTAAAATATTATATTAATTATATTTGCAGTTAAATTACAACATTTAATTAAATGTATTCTTATTTCACTAAAATTATCATTAGGATAGTTAGATTTAATTCTTATATTAAAATGTGAGGGTTGTAAAGGAACTGTTTTTGGAATATATTGCTTTTTTCTCAAGAAACATTGTTACTTGGCGACAGATCATCTGACACTTGTTATTAATACGAGGGTTACAATAAAGTTAATTGATACTAATTATATATATATTTATTTCACGACTGAACAAACTTATTGTATTGCCACTTGTTAACAAGTGAAAGGTGCCTCCGATAAGAGAGGACCGGGGATGGCTCAGTGGTAGACTATTGAAGTGCTAAATAATATGTCATTAGTTCGATTCCAGTGTCTAGATTGTAATTTTGTTAATGTGTATCATTTGTTGTTACCCATCCTGAGGCATTGGAAAACAATTCAGTGATAAAACTCTCTCAATATACCCTGCCAAGACTCGAACCTCTACCTCCCTATCACCATCAATTCAGTGTCTGACGCCTTAGACCATGCTACCAACAATACGGCTTTCAATAGAATATTATTCTTGGGTCATAGCTGTCCCTCTTGATAACATACACGTACCAGTTTGTGATACACTATGATTTACATTAGGGGTTCAAATTCTAGTTGGGTCTACTGAGGGTGGTTTTCCTACGTGGTTTCCAACTCTCCTTCCACGCAAACGGGGGTAGGTTACCCCTAAAATTCTTCCTTTCTCATCCCTAGCCCCATTAGAGTAATTATTTGTATGCGTATAATCTGAACAGTAAGTACAGGCGGTGATAAAAAAAATTGGTACTATGCACTGCACATACTTTCTCTCTCTCTCTCTCTCTCTCTTTATAATCTGAACAGTAAGTACAGGCGGTGATAAAAAAAAATTGGTACTATGCACTGCACATACTTTCTCTCTCTCTCTCTCTCTCTCTCTCTCTCTAATCTTACTAAAAGTTTGACCCGTTATTCGCACAGGAAAGCTGCATCAAAACTATATCAAATTAGGACGTTCAACTTATTATAGTTCCTTCTTACACAAACCTGAGCTATCTCTGGCAATCCCAAACCAAATATGGAATTATATAAATTAAAATATATTAAATCTTCAAACAAAAGATTAGCTATCCCAAAAACTGAATGCAGAAACGAACATTTCCAATGAATTAGTTGCCTAGGCACGACAAGATAAGTGAAACGATGTAATAGGCACTGTTATAAAATAAAGTTGGAAAAAATCACCAAAAAGAATAAATAAAATACTAAACAGTGTTACAGAAACATACTCAATAAAAGCTCATCATAGTTTCCCAAGCTATGTCACCAGAGGTTGTCTATTTGAATTGTTATGTCGCTCTCAGAGAGCAATCGCAACGCTAATGAACGTCCATTAAGATAATCTGTGGTTTTCTGGTTCGTCTATCTTCAGGTTTTTCGTTCAGCTGTAATTTTTTTTTTAACCATGTTGAGAAAGTTTGTTTCTAATAGTTTAGGAAATTTGACCAATCTCCAATCTCCAATTTCTTGGACCTCTATTTTGAAATTCTAAGTTTTCCATTTTTCTGTAATTCTGGAGTGGTCCCTCAACCATCTAACTAAATTTAAAAAATTTGCCACATAAATAAGTGGTTTGGTATTAGTTTGGTAAATTTCAAGCCCTAACGATTTCCTGGTTCTTTATTTTAAATTTTCGTAGTCTTCTGGTTATTTGGGGTTGTTCCTCTACATTTACTAAACATTTCAATTTTCTACACAACCAAAAAGTGTTTTTGTAAATTTTTTTAGCACTCCTTCCCCTCCCTATTTTGTTGTCCTTCATTTTTAAATTTTTTGAGCACTCCTTCCCCTCCCTATTTTGTTGTCCTTCATTTTTAAATTCAAAAATGACTATTTGGGATGGATCTTATGGAGGTGACATATTTCAATCTTCTACCACACTGAAAAGTAATTTGTTCTTTAATTTTTGAAATTTCTAAATTCACATTTCATCAACCCTCACTTAATAATATTAAATACTTAACGCTTATTTGGTTAAAAGTGATCCCTCTGCAATCCTATAAAAGTCAATTTTCTACCTCATCTAAAAGTGTTTTCCCCCTTTTAGTACCAAATTAAATTTCCTGACTTTTATGATTATTTGGAGTGATCTTTATACTTGCCATTACAATTTTAGTTTTCTATCACACAGGGTAGTTGTTTATATTAGTTTTGGAAATGTTAAACTTACCCCCACAACCTGCCGATTTCTCCAAATCCAGCTTAGAATGTTCAAATTTTTAGACTGGTTTGGTTATCTGAAATGGCCCTTCTACTTGACTGCCATATTTCAGTTTTATACCGCACTGAAAAATGGGCTAATTGTTTATATTAAAATTGAAAATATTGAGCCCAGTCCTCTCTCATATGCGTTTGCACCTTGGGACCCATCGTTCGGGTTTCGTACACAAATTAATGTCATATTCATATTCTGCGACCCCCAAAAAACCCAGCTATCAAATTTCATCGAGTTCGGAGGACGTAAGATTTCCCACCCCTTTCTGCCCCTCTTCACCCCCTTAGGGAATGAAATTTGAAAAAAAAAAAATCCACGAGAAAAATCACCCAATTTTATAAATGAATAGTCATTTAAAATTTCAAGGCTTTGGTTCAAAGGATACATCAGTAAATTTTGAAAAATTTAACCCCCTTTTTCAACCCCCAAGGTTGAATTTTTCAAAACCCTTTATCTCTTGCCTAGGGCCTAAAAGGAGCCTTCATACACAAATTTGAGTTTTCTTCCTCAGGGGTCTGTGAATATGGTGAGGAGGAGTCAGTGTCCAGTGAGTGGGCTCAATCCCCGACATTCTCGTCACCAGTAAATTGGACCATACGAGACTTACGTCTTTGTCCTTGTGACCACAGGTGCGTTTGTATGTAGGTGAAACATTTACTAAAAACTGGTAAGTTTTGTGAGAGGAATGTACCGCACATTGTAGCAAGAGAACTCCACCAAAGAGCCTAACAATCAATTTACCATTTTAAAGTTCTGAATTAAAAAAACCTTTATTTGCTTATATCTCAGAAACTATTGGTCTTATTAAATTTGATTTCAATCAAAATACTTTTATATTAAATAGTACTGCAATTTTACAACGATAGGTTATTTCTTATCTCAAATAGTTGCGGAGATACCAACATTGGAAAATTATCCGGGTATAACGTACCCTCAAAGTAATTCTCATGAGAAAACGAGAGCTGCCATTTTGTTTATAGTGGTAAACAAAGCCTGGATACAATATTCAATCAAACTCATCAGAGTGGATTTCAAGAAAATCGATTTTTTTTTCTTCTATTTTTGCCCTTTAGTAAATTAACCTTAATTTTAGGGTTGGATGTAGGGTTAAAAATAACCACGGGGGAACCTTATAAAAACCCTAGATACAAAGTTTTAACCCAATCGGTAATATGGTTTCGGCTCTAGACCAAGATATAGAGGGACAGACGGCATCGCAAAACCACTTTTCTGTTTGAGGGGGTCATGAAAAGTGGACATTTATCGAAATATCTAGTTAGATTTTTTTGACGATCACAATACTTTTCTCTCCGAGGAGGTAATAACAGCTTCAGATCAAAATAGCTTAAAGCATGTGTGTTTTATAAAGTGGTATTAGTATGAGTTGAGTATGAGTACTGTATGGAGCAGAAACTTGTACTCTTAGGAAGATGGAAAAGAAATATTTGCAGATCTTTGAAATGTGGTTCTGGAGAATACTTGAGAATATCGGGTGGATATACAGGGTGACAAATGAAGGAATCCCAAGAAGATTGGGTGAGAAAGGAACCATTTTGGATGTGACTCTTCGGTACAAAGAAAACTGGATAGGACACATCCTTAGGAGGAACTATCTTCTGAATGACGTCGTAGAAGTAAAGGTTGAGGGAAAGAGGAGCTTAGGAAGAAAGAGGATTCAAATACTAGATGACTTGAAGGAAGGAAGGAAGGAAGGAAGAAAACTCAGATAGATCAAGAAGGAGGCAGAGGACAGGGCGCATTGCCGGTTTAAGTTCACTGGCAAAGGATTGAACCTGTCGTAAGACAGAACACTTAATAATTGTTTTTGTCAGCGATTATTAACCGGGGGGCCACGGTCCTCTAGGGGGCCGTGAAATATTTTTTTTGGGGACCTCAAAAATATAATTTAAAATTTTATTTGCTTATTATTGAAGTCAACTATCTTAAATTTTACGTTTTGGAAGAAAGAACCCGATGATCGTAAGCATGTAAGTACAGTAGACTCTTTTCCGAGTTAATGGAGGGAAGGGGAAGCACGGATAATAGAAATCATGGATAGTACAAATAATCTCCATCTGTTTAACATCACCAGTCAAAATTTGCTGCCTTTTATTACTACTTATTTATGTGAAATGCTAAGTATTAAAACGAAGCAGTGAAATTGACTCCGAATCGACTCCTGAATGCGAATAACATTTAGTAATGTAATGGAAAAAAATAATAGACAAATTAGTGGAATGTGTTCACCAACATAGGTCCCGTTAAACACACTTAGGTAAGTTAATTCCTGTTGGGTTTTTTTGTTAGTGTAATCAGTAAATAAAGCTACTATTTTAGAATAATTCTTAGTGATTAATATGTTAGTAAAAACTAAGGGGCCACGAAAATATTTTAGGATATTTTAGGATATTTAGGTGGTCACGAGTAAGAAAAGGTTAAGAACAACTGGTGTTGGTAACTGTGTTATCTGTCAGTAAAGGTCCTTCCTATGAAAATGGGACTGTATGTTGTGGGACGAAGATAAAAAACACATGTTGTCACCCCTGTCTGTACAACACCCACACGGTTTGTTCTGCTGATGAGTTTATGAGCTGGGCTCAATGAGTGTGGCTCCATAAACAGTTCCTAAACTACACTTAGCACCAATCACTACAAACAGATTTACTTGTCTACCTTGGGGGTGACAAGTAGATTTCTAGGCTCGCGGAGATTGTGGGCTCAGATTACACTAAACTTCATTCAATTGCACACATTTACAACATAGTAATTAATATAATTTAATATCCATGCTGTAAATTGTATTCATGAAAATATGCACGCAATATAAAATGGAACACTATTATTTCCGATAATCGCATGGGCTTTGTAAACGACTACTCAAGATATTTTACAGGAAATTATTATTAAAATGAAATAAGAACAAAAATGTCATGACTACGAGTTAATATCCAAACAAAAAGTTATTATACATAAATTAAGGACAAAAGTAAGCTTTGAAAACAAACTAAACAGGTGATGAAAAGCAAGAACATAGTACAATGGTTTGCCTGTTTTTTAAATTAAGTACAATTAAAAATATTAATACTGTTTTATATAAAATATATCCATTGGTGGATGCGCAGATTAAATGTCAGGTTCATTTAGTCTGGTTTGTTGGTGAGGGGTAGGTCGTGGTACGAATACCGGTTGGGTGTACTGAAGGTGCTTTCCACAAAACGGTTCGCTGCTAAAAAAAATAACTAAAATTTAGGGTTGGTAATTAAAGTGAAACTGTTTTATCATTTTATCTTGTCTCAAATATTTTTTTGAGGATTATAAACAATGGTGAACCACCCACTTTGATGGCCGCGTGGTTTAAGACGCTATTCTTGAGGTTAGACTAGACCGCCGATGACGGAGAGATCGAGGTAGCAAAACGTGGTGCTTATAATGATCCGGTTAGATTTTTTTTAAATGTTATATCGGGGGCATCACTAGCAGGTGCAAGGTGGTATTTCGGTCAGGTTAGCGGATGTCAACAAGGTATACATGGGATATCCAAACCAAGGTCTACCACCCCCTTGATGGTAACCAATCCCAATCCCAATCCCAATCCCAATCCTACAAGGGAAAGAAGGGGAAGTCACTTAACACACATTTTACAGGACAATAACTCTTACATTTCAAGCCCCGGAAAAACCCCAGAACATAATTTTTTTAATTAATTTAAATATGATAAAGACTTATTAGTACATAATATCAAGTTTTTATTACTGCACGTCTGGGCTACATCAATCGTAGCCCAGTTTGTAGGAAGATTATCCAGTACTAATGTACCGTTGTCCAGAGAACGCCCGAATGTACTAATCGAACATCTTTTCCGTGGAGGCTCTTACCATGTCCCGATGGGGTGAGGTGAATGTGATGGTGATAGTGAGTGTGAAGTTGTGGGACCAGCGGAAACTCTTAATCTAACTTAAGACTAACTAAACCCTGGTGACCGTTGGAGTAGTTACGCTTTTGGGGAAAGTACCCAAGATGCCAGTCGGGAATCGAACCCGGGACCCCTTAGTCAGATGCACTGAGCACTAAATCACGGGGCCGGTTATAATCTAGAGTGGTTTATAAAGTTATCATGATGGTCTAACAGGGGGAAGGACAAACTCAATTTGAGTTAAAATTGGACTTTCCCTCTGTTTATCCTGTGCTCTTTATTTGTTAAGAGCAACCATTTAGCTGGTCAGGAACCTGTGACGAACGGGTCCTTGATCTTGGTTCTTTGTGTTTGGGAGAAAGTGTAAGAGGAACAACTTTGCCAAAAGGGTTTGTATGACAGGTGAGTTAAAAAAAGGGCCGGCCCACTTCATGGAGATTTTCTCTCATTTGTTGGGGGGACATATTTTTACTTTAGTCAAACAACCCTACCCCCCCACCCCCCTTCTATGGAAACATTGTTAGGAGGTGTTCAAAGGTTGCATCAGGGCTCGTAGAGGACAGAAAACTGGACAAGACTAGCACGATTTTCTTACGAAGAACCATCTGTTAGGCCTTTTATCTACTAGAATACTATTATTAAAAAGTATTATTTTGGTAGTAAAAGAGGACTTTAAGAAGGTTCTTAGTAAGAAATCAGTGAATTACTAAGAATACTACTATAGAGTAAGTTGACATCAGTGGTTTTGGGATAAATTGCTCTCCTCAAGACCCAATGTGGTCTTGAGTTCAAAGCCCAGCCGGGATCGACGGATTTTTTCTGAGCGATACAAATCCGTAGCACAACTTTCTTCGGAAGGGAAGTAGAGCCGTCAGTCCCATGTAAATTGGGGCATGTAAAAAAGACCTGTAAAATATGTGAAAATACCTATCCAACAAAATTGGTAGGCACTTTCACTCTCGCTCATAGAAATTCTCGTGTGCTGAATTAATCAGTCATTTCAGAAAGTACATGTTTTATTTTATGTATTTATCTATTTATTTAGCACCGCGTCTTACTACCCGTTCGGGCTATACGCTTAAGTACTAATTACGCTAATGGATTAGGAATTGGGAAGGTTGAATTTAGAGAAAGTGGGCCCACATTTGCGTGGAAGGAGAGTGGAAAACAATTTAGGAAACCCCCAGTTCACCCAACCGAGATTCTAACCTCGATTTCCCCGTCCGAGGCAGTCTAAAGTTCACGTTAAATACCTCTATAATTTGTCTATACTTCATAGAAACCAGGGGTACACGAAGACTCTGAGGCTATCTAAGGTTGTCAAGGAGAAGGAACAGGGGTACACGAAGACTCTGAGGCTATCTAAGGTTGTCAAGGAGAAGGAACAGGGGTACACGAAGACTCTGAGGCTATCTAAGGTTGTCAAGGAGAAGGAACAGGGGTACACGAAGACTCTGAGGCTATCTAAGGTTGTCAAGGAGAAGGAACAGGGAAGGAGGGCCATGTTCCTTTCCTGGAGTCCAACGATGGTCGTGGTGATGAAGAATGCACCAATAACAACACATCCCTCGTATACCCTGAATGGTAGCAAGCTATCCTTGCATATACCTCAGTTTTAGCTTCTGTGGTGCTGACTGACAGCTCACAGCTGACTTCTGACGGCTTTGAAAAGCTACCAGACCAAATTATGTATCCCTACGCCGAACCATATGATCTGCAAAAAACATGTGTTTAGCAGTTGTCACTTCTGACAGTCAACATTTAGGTATATACCTAAATGTTGACTGTCAGAAGTCAGCTGTGAACTGTCAGTCAGCACCAAAGAAGCTAAAACTGAGGTATAGTTCTACTCTAGTGTAATTTATAAGATAGAGCCATAGTGTAATAAAGGTGAGACCTTGCAGGCAGGATATTGTGAATTTCGTTCTCTTCTTACAAAATCCTCTTGAGAGGCAGCTGAAACAGATTCAACATTGGAAATGTGTTCAAGTTCATTTTAATAGTGCTTTGTAAAAATGGCCCAGTGAAAATATAAAGTGAAAAAAGAGTTTATCTTTTGACTTTCTCGCGACCCCTCGAAGAGATGAATAATTGTTACTGTCAAACACAGTTAATTCGAGATTTTGATGAATGTCGAAGTTGCATGACCTCCTGAATCGGAAAAATCAGTTTTCGTGATAATTTCTGTCTGCATCTAGGATTAGGGCCGAGACCATTTTACCTAATGGGCTTAAACTTGGTACCTAGGGTTTTCATTGGGTTTCCCTTAGGAATATTTGGTTTATTGAATGGCAAAAATAGAAAAATTATATTTTCTTGAAATCTGATCTAATGATTTAGATTAGGCTACATTTTGTATCTAGGCATTGTTTAGCATTACAAACAAAATTGAAATTATCTTTTTCCCATAAAATTACTTTGAGGGTGCTTTATATAAGCGGTACCTTCTAATTTGGATCATATTCTGTGGGGAAGCGTGTTGATGATTTTTGGGTAAGCTGTCTCATGAACACTCATAAAGGGGCACACTTATTGATGTCGAAAATGAGATTTTTATGAAGCTATATATATAATACAATACAATACTGGAAGACTACTACTACTACTACTACTACTACTACTACTACTACTGCTACTACTACTACTACTACTACTACTACTATACTACTACTACTACTATACTACTACTACTACTACTACTACTACTACTACTACTACTAATAATAATAATAATAATAATAATAATAATAATAATAATAATTGTGTTTTATTATTTTGCTCTGCCTTCTGTGAAATATCTAATTTTGGTCTTGATAGTTTTCCCTTTAAATGCACTTTTCCTTCAAAAGACAAAGCCACAGTAAAATTATTTAACAAAAAGTCAACTGAACTGAAAGAGTCATTTTAATGTCTGCAGAGTCTAATTTTTTCTACGGTACATACACTAAATTCTAAAATATTACTAATAAATATTATAATACTAAATTTAAAACAACTCAATAAAATAATAGAATTCAAGTCACCATCACAAAACTAAACTAATCTACACTGAAATAAGCCTTTGAAACACAATCTGTATGCTCAGAATGTAACACTCATGATTCGGGAATAGCCGGCTTACTGGTCGCCTACAGTGGATGGGATGAACAGTTACGCGCGCATTACCCTCCATAGCTACCCGCAGGCTTGATTCTCCGGGTGCGTTAGGCGGGAAGGCATCAGCTTATCTTTCCAAACGGTACTGTCACATTCGCTTTGCTCACTTGCAAACATGTCACTACGCTTTATAAAATGAATATTAAATTTCAATTTTACATCTATTTTATGTAAAGGCATGTTTTCTCTCGTTTTCAAAACCTTTTGGGATAGTTGAGATTATCCTGCCTACCCTGACGCTTCGCTACTGATCATACCTGCGCAACTATTTGAGACACGGAAAAAAATATCATTTTAAAGTTGTGATAGTATTAAAAATAAAAATCTTTTATTTGAAATATAATATATATATATATATATATATATTTATAGAACCGATAGTTTCTGAGATAAAAGCAAATATGTATAGTTTTTATGGAGGTATTTCAAATGTGAAATTGATTGTTTTTCTCTTTGTTGGACATAGATGTTCCTTTTTTCTCAATGTTTCTGCAACAATGTATGTTATTTAGTTTCACAAATCTTACGAACTCTTAGTAAATTTCTTTATTTCAAGGTAAAACAGAGAGACAATCTGTGTAGTGCAAACTATAATTTATTTTTTACAAGTTTCTTCCTTACAAATTGTATGGGAGGATATAAGTTATGTCGAAGGTTTCCTGTGTTTCTTGCTTTGCGCGCGAGAAATGTTTTTAATTTAATGACTGTCCGTGGAAGGTTACTTGAAAGTTAGTGCCTTTAGGCCCCACATTGCCCGTGATCGTTTTGCTTCCAACCCGATATTTAATTAATTTTAAAAAACGGAATCAAATTTTTAAAATTTTGGCTTCAAGGTGTACAGAGGCTACTAATTACTAAAATGGCAGACCTCCGCATGCGGTAGATATCACTCAATGCTCATGATATACAATCTCTTCATTTTATTGATATTGATAGAAGATATAAAAGATGAATACACGATATAAATTTAACTAATTTAGTCTGGCTTTCATGTAGCGGGGAGGTATATATACAATATACATGCTATGGGCAAAACCCAAAGTTTGACCAGCTCGAGAAATGACCGGCCACTTCTATATTTGGCCATCAACATTAGCTAAACAAGAAATATATAATAATTTACCGACATTTCTGTCTTTGGCCAGCCAGTTCTAGATATGGCTCTGGAAATCTGTTCAAAGAACGAACTATATAAAGTCTTCGACCTCCAGTTAAAGACTCACTCAATGATGCTACTCTTAATGATATTTCTTTACCAGGAATTGTTTTGGTTATTTCCTGTTCAGTAAATTCTACCGTCTATTTTATATATTACCACGTTAACAATTAACTTTAAGCTATATCCGGTCTAAAGGGGGTGGAGGTGGTTGGGAGGGGGATCAGGTTCACATCCAGTCCCCACGGGTACCCCCACCCGAGGGGTGACTCTCTAGCCCCAGCAGTGGTTAGGTTAAGCTAGGTTAGGTAAGGTTGGGATTGTGTTGTACCATACCGTCCACCACTTCGGGCAGTGGCCAAGCTATTATGGTCAATTCACGAGCTTTGTTTCGCCGGAACGCGAATTACAATTTTCCCCGATCAATATTTCGCGATTTGACTGGACCAGCTGGCCAATGTGCGAAGAGTCCAGCCAATTCACGAAGTGGCCAGTTTCGGGCGTTGACCATAACATATATATTACATATAATTAACAATAAAAATAAAAATAAAATAAGAAATCGAGAAAAATCCTGTATTTTTAACAACTATTTTATAAAAAGTGTTCATAATGTCCACTCGTAATAAGATCCATGTGTTCTCTCCCCTTGAAGTTTTAAAAGGATATTGTAGTCCCCGCCTTATAATGCGTGTTATCTCCATGTTAGCCAGACCACGTGAGCTCTCTGTACTCGTGCCATCACAGCCACATAAGGAGGACAATGCCTCTATCTTACAAGGATGATATCATCAGGTATACTACTATAATTACTATAGTTTAACAACAATACACAATGGTAGAGGCTTACTATCAGGATGTATTTCAGAAGTTTATTAAACATTTTGTTTGCTGAAATTAAAAACAGTAGACCAATTTGACACAAGGTATTGGCTCCGAGAGAGCAAGAACGTTTCAAATACAGCTCATGTTCTTTTCAGGTCACACTTCACCAAATAAGCTTCAGTTTTACAATCAAATTATTTTTTAATCTATCATCGTGCATCGCAAGGGTTTCGTATCTTTGGTTGATTATTGAGTCAGTGAGGGCTTGCTTCATTTTATTTTGTTCTTAGCGTTTTCTTAGAGACACAACGAGAAGATGACCTTACATGTCCGGGTTCGTGAGTTTTGGTTGGCAGTCTTTCTTTCTTACTCTCATCTGGTTGAGGAGTTTGGTTGGCAGTCCTCCTTTCTTACTCTCGTCTGGTTGAGGAGTTTTGGTTGGCAGTCCTCCTTTCTTACTCTCATCTGGTTGAGGAGTTCTGGTTGGCAGTCCTCCTTTCTTACTCTCGTCTGGTTGAGGAGTTTTGGTTCGCAGCCCCCTTTTTTACTGCCATATGGCTGGTGAAATTTGGTTGGCAAGCCCCTTCTTGAATTTTCTATCTTTTTATTTTTATTAGTTGATAAATAACACCTGAAATTAGGTATCAAACACTGGATGCTTTTTTGAGCATTGGTGCACTTATTTGAAAGTCCCAGGTTCGACTTCCCCAATAAGGTGTCATTTTTTTAAACTTTTTTTTTTGTATCTAGTCGCACTACCTGTTCGGGTTTTACGAATATGAACCAATCACTAAAGTGTTTCAGGGATTAGGAAGGTTGAATCTAGATTAAGTGTACCCTCATTAGCGTTAATGTAGAGTTAAAATCCCTTTATGAAAACCCACCCAACGGGAATTTAAGNAATTGAAGTAGGATGCGAGTGGGTTATCTGAGAACTCTTAGAGTCCAATTTTTATACGAAGACCGTCAACAAAATTACTAAATCTACTTTCATGTACTCAAACGTCAAGTCATATGTTGTGAAAATGTCCCTTTTTGAAAGAATATGCTATCAATACTTATAAAATAGCACTAATAATATAGTAACACGTTGTCAGTGTTGACAAAAAAAAATATTTTGATTTTAAACTGTCATTTGTGTGAAAATTGGACTGTACGTACTCACTTTTCCTTATAAGCAGGGCCAGGATTTTGAATACCAAAAAACGATTAAAAAATGTACCTTAAATTCTAAAAAATTACTACAAATATTTGCTACACAAGTAGCTCTCGTCAGCTTATTTTCAGTGTCTGAAATATATAGCAAAGAGAATAAAAAGCTGATTGTATACTTCCGACAGGTGTGCATAATAAAACATCGGTAATATTTAAACATATAGGTAGGCCTACTTATTTAACTTGAATGCTTAAAATTACTCAATAAAGCCTAAAAATGACTAAAAAATCACAAGAATCAACAAAATATTATCAAAAATTCGCCCCCAAACCCAAAATAATGACAAAAAATGGGCTAAAAATATAAAACTCTGCAACAACCAGGGGCTCATGAACAGAGTTTGTTTACTTATGAGCATTGTCTGTAATGTACCAAAAATAAAGATGATACGTCATCAAATTTCGGGCTCTGTAACTATAAGTAACATTATTCCAAACAATTGTTACCAGCAATTCTTTAATAAATCGCAATTGATTTGGAGGAATATTAAAATTGATACGTGGTCGCTGGGAATCCCTCTGTTACCACATGTGAGTATTTAAGAACTGTGACATAAGAACTCCATGAAATGAACATCTTTCAAAAATAAACTTTTACAATTAACTATGTGCAAATAAACTGCTATTTATAATAAATAACTAGTAGAATTATTCGGTATTTCCCGGGGTACCCACGAAATATATTTATTGCATGATTATTCCGGGCAATGCTTTGCTTCAAACAACCATAAAAATATTCATTTTATTGCTTTTTAATTAGTTATAAAATGTAATAAAAATTTCAAAACTCCTGCTTCAAGGTGCACATGTTTGGGCTCATTGGCTACTCATATGTATATTTCACACCTTTGATTGCGGTAGATATCACGCATCGCTCATGATGGACACACAAACTATTCGTTTTATCAATATAGAAGGTAGAGGTTTGTTGGTGCCGTTATCAAACATTAAATCTGGTGTTAATACTAGTAAATATTATAAATACCACGTGAGCTAAGTGAATCATACCAGTTACTACCAACTGCACCAGGGATTTCGTGGTCTAGGACATCAAACTATCAATAGACTGAACTATCGGTGACGGAGAGCATTGGTTTCGAACCTCGGTTGGGTGAGATTGAGGTGGTTTCACACATAGCAACTATAACTCCAATTTTTCCATACCCTCTTAGCTCTAATGTGAGTGCACTCCCTATAAACTGCCCTCCTCACTTCTATATAATGTGTCTGGCTGGGATTTGAACTCCAGTCTACCGATTAAAAGAAAATTTTCAAGAAAATTTTAATTTACCTGACTGTAATTCGAGCACCTACCTTTCCCCATTTGTAAATACAGCCTGTAACAAGACCTTATATCATGTGACCACCGAAGCCGGTAATATTTATTTTAAAATAGTTTTTTTTTTATATTCAAGCTACTGTAACTACCTACTGTAGTAACGATAATAATATGGAGGGAGCGAGGTCTATTGTTCACAGAACTACTTGTAAGACTGTAGTGACGATAATAACATGGAGGGAGCGAGGTATATTGTTCACAGAACTACTAGTAAGACTGTAGTAACGATAATAACATGGATGTAGCGAGGTCTACTGTTCACAGAGCTACTAGTAAGACTGTAGTAACGATAATAACATGGAGGGAGCGAGGTCTACTGTTCACAGAACTACTAGTAAGACTGTAGTAACGATAATAACATGGATGTAGCGAGGTCTACTGTTCACAGAGCTACTAGTAAGACTGTAGTAACGATAATAACATGGAGGGAGCGAGGTCTA
>CABFWB010002680.1:81887-99671 GCA_902151455.1 Timema bartmani | reverse complement strand
AGGGATAGGGTGTAATGAGGTGGACTGGATAGAACTAGCTCAAGATAGGGATAGAGTGTAATGAGGTGGACTGGATAGAATTAGCTTATTATGATGTTTAGAATTAGAAGTCATACAAATAAATTTATCAAAGTTTTTTTAATGAAAGTAATAATTGAATTACATGTTTAATTCTCCAAGTTTGGATCTACTCAAAGAGTACATTAATTGATAATACTCTTTAGGAGGAGGCGGTGTCCAAACACCCAAACACCCAAACACCCTCTCGGTACGTCCTTGTAATTAGTATTTAGTGTTATGTCATTTGTTAGTTTAGTTAGTAAGACGGATTTTCATAAAGATTCTATTTTTTTGCCCCACGTATTACTACTCGTTCGGGCTATATACTTCAGTACTAATTACGCTAATTGATTAGGAATTGGGAGGGTTGAATTTAGAGGAAGTGAACCCGCATTTGCATGGAGAAAGAATGAAAAACTATTTAGGGAAAACCACCCTCAGTACACCCGATTGGGATCAAACCCCGATATCCCCGTATTTGGCAGTCAAGTCTATTACGAGCGAAGTGCCTTAGACCATGCGGCCATTGAGGTGTCTATATAGAGCGTATTACTGTTTTCAAAATTTAAACTTTAAATCCCTTTAAAATATATGTAGTGATGCTCCTTTATAACATTTTTATATCACTTTTAGCTAATACCTTGCCAATATTTATAAACTCATGTGATTTAAATAAAAAATAAAATTGACACTAATGGGGTAGTAGTCAGAAAATAATGGGTTTCGTTAAAATTATAATATTTTCACTAGTTTCAATTGCAAACGTAAAATCCACCACCAAAACTAATATCCCAACACTTGTAATTTATATGTCATTTGAACTATTTGAAGAAAAATAAAACTTTTTTTGTGATTATTCAAATATTTATAAATTTCCAAAATCAATTTGTGTCCACAATGTGATATTTTAATAACTATCTACCCGCCTAGGTGGCGTAGTTAGCTAACGCGCTAGTTTCGTGTTGAGCTAGACTGCCGAGGTCGGGGAGATCGAGGTTCGAATATAGGTCGGGTGAACTGGGAATGGTTTTTACTAAATGGCTTTCCATTCTCTCTCCATGCAAATGCGGGTTCACTTCCTCTATATTCAACCTTCCCAATTCCTAAACCATTAGCGTAATTAGTACTTAAGTGTATAACCCGAGTGGGTAGTAAGACGCGGTGCTAAGTAAGTATTATTAATAAATAACTAGACATGTTTTAGTTGTAAAAAAAAGGGCAGTTAGTGAAATTACACACTTGGTCAATTTTAGAATCTTAAAACGTGACAAAATGTCAAATAATTAACGAGATGGCGGTCCCTACAAATAACTAGCTAGTCCTCTTTGAAGAGCTCTATTTTAAATAGCGCAAGAGACGATCTTAATTCAAATGAGCTCTGGCGCAGTCAATTAAGATCACTATTGTTCATTTGTTGCCGTTTGGCAGGCCGAGATAACAACAAACGTAGGCTCTTGACAAAGCCGTGGAATTCATTTAATCACGAATTAATTCAGTGCACTGATTTGATCACAAGGTTGGCTGCTGCCGTTTCTGATAAATTACTACAGTCCTGAAACATTCTCTACGGGGATGCAGGGAACGCAAGAAAAAGGGCGGTGTTTTCTCAGTTTTTATAGCAAAACATTTTTTAGTCAAAATATAATTGCTTCCATACAAACATAGAGCTTAATTTTCTTCCCATGATGACCTCAACAGCTCTTGAATATGTCATGATCGGTGCCCAGATTTTGATAGCATTAAAATAATTAAAACATGATGTATAAAATAACATGATTTAAAAAAAAATTACTTCTATATTTTTTAATAAACAAAACTCGTTATAAATGGACACGACTAAATAAAACACGCTCTTTATAAATGTAAACTAAAAAATATCCAAGCAATAAAAAGCCTTTAAGAACTTAACTCTGCTAAATGCTATATTGATTTACATATGTCTGTTGAGAAGTGATAGCTACCCCCTCCCAACGCAACCCTCTTTACCTTAGTTTAATTCTCACCAGGAATATTTATTTTACAAAAAAACACAAAGAGGATACTAAGTTCATTGCCGGATATTATCTTCTTATTTTGACAATAATTGTGTGTTGAAAAAACTATGTTTTAACATCTATGTATTTATTAAAATTAATATAGATAGTATTAAAAAATACACTTATTCAACATGAATGCCTTATAATGACTCAAAAAGTCTAAAAATGATTTTAAAAAACTACGCAAAAGATGAAACTATGACACGAAACTCAAAAATTATTAAAATGACCAAAAAATGGCTTATAAAATATATATTTCTACAACAAAGAGATGATGAACAGAGTTTATGTTTAACTACCTATAAACATTACATGTGACGGGGAAAAAATAAGATAACACGTGATAAAAATAAGGTCTCCTCTCTTCACTCACCCGTCCTCTTGAGGACTCCTGTGTTCGACTCTGGTGAGACGCTGTTTTATCTTGGTCTGGTGACTGGTGTACTCTGCCAGGAGACGAGCGAATCTCGTCTGGAGGTTGTCCAGTGTTCCCTCTGGAACATGAGTCATACAGCTATACACACGTGCCTAGCCTCTCCACCTTGTCGGTAAGTTGACTCCCTCTCTGACTATCCACACACTCACACACGTACCTAGCCTCTCCACCTTGTCGGTAAGTGACTCCCTCTCTGACTGCGCCTTCTTGTAGGCCTGCTCGTCCAACAGCCCGTCCTTTCTGAGCAGCTGACACCCTCGCTCCATCAGACTGTGTTTGGCCTCAGGGTAGTCGGCCAGTGCCTCCCACAGGTCCTGCTTTGCGAGGCAGAACAGGTCGGAGTAGCCCAGACTGCGTACGTTGGCCGTGCGGCGGTTGCCCGTGCGGTTGCCCGCGATGTCCAACACGCTAACCTGAGACAGACGACACAGCGGGACTTTTCAATAAACAGTCTTCATCCATGACTCGAACCTGAACGTCTCGGCTTCAGTCCTGGTTGGTTCAGTGTGTAAGAAGGGTCAGAGGTGGGTTGGGGAGCTCTCCTTGGTAACATTTAGAGAAGTTGGATTTTCCTGGAAGATATTTGGAGCTGTGTGTCGTTTGAAAATAGTCCTAAGTTAAATTTACCTTGATGATAATTAGAAGGTTAAGGAACCCAGCCATGTCACTAGGCTGACACCTAATATAAGTCACATCACTAGGCTGACACCTAATATAAGTCACGTCACTAGGCTGCTCCCTAACTGTCAGCAACTGTAGTTGGATGACTCACCTCGCCGAAGACACTGCCCGCCCCCAAAGTAGCCAGGACAGTCCGACCGTCATCAGCCACCACGATTAGACGTCCTCTCTTCACGATGTACATCTCCTTGCCTACATCTCCCTTTCGGCAGATATAGTCTCCAGGACTGAACACCTGCACACATCACACAACACAACTTCATACATGTCTCCAGGACTGAACACCTGCACACATCACACAACACAACTTCAACATGTCTCCAGGACTGAACACCTGCACACACCTTGAAGCAAGAATTTTAAGGTTTTGATTAGATTTTTTTTAATCTACCATAAATTGTGTCGGAAGAAATAAAATGAAGAGATTTTTGTTTGTTTGCTTAAAGCAAATAAAACCGTTACCCGGTTATTTCAACTACTTTATAATAAAATTAGAAAAAATTACTGTGTGTTAATGGAAATTTTGGAGTGTTATCTGTATACAAATATTATTAAAAAGTTAATAAAAGATTTAATTTAAAAATAAATAAAGATGGTCACGTTTCAAAAGACAATATTACTTTCGGTATTAAATCACAGATTGAGATGATTTATTTCACCACCACGCAATAAACAATTTAATATTATACTAGAATGCTTTGTAAATTTTTAAAATTAGCTTTAAATTAATGTGTAAACGAGTTAAATGTAAAACTTAAGCTCCTTTATTGAAACACGCCCTTAAAGATAAAAGGGAAGCAACTGAGACATTTAACAAATTTGAATATTTGTGATGTGAAGGGAGGTTGGCACAATATCTTTCTCTCTCCTTCGTCAAAGCAACCCTTCATTAACCCTCATTAACCCTCATTAAGTGACTAATGGCGTGCTCATTAACAATTAATTGAATCGTCGGACTGAAGTACCTTCTTTCATAATAGGCATTAAAAAAACAGTGGCGTACAAACAACGGAAATAAACAAGGAACAGTAGAGGGGTAGTTAGAATACTCAAAAATAGTTCCTCGGTAGCATAAATATAGTGTATTCAATATTAATAACAAAAAAGTTTATCAGTAAATAAATTGAATAGCAGTCTCACTAATAGTGGGCAGAAAAATACAATATTATATTATACTACTATTAAAGCCACATGGCTGACTCACTCACTCACTGACATTAATGTTTACCCACTTACAGATGAGATAGAAACTTGAAATTTGGATAACTTATAGCTTCTAGCCTGTAACCGACAGGAAAATTACAAAAAGTTAAAAAAAAAAAAATTTAACCCCCGAAAATGACGGAGCAACTTTAAAGTCGGTGCGGACCTTTCTTTGTTGGTCTCTTGTGGCTAAACGGTAAAACCTATCAAAAAACGGATTGGACCAGCAGCCACGGATTTGGCGAGATCCACAAGTTTGCCATAAGCGTTCCAAATTTGATGAATATAGCTGCCCTATAAGTATGGAGAAACTAAAATAATGTGTGAAAAATACAATACCGGTAACTTTAATTTGTTACGTTCAAAACATTACATTAGTTTACATCCACTTGTAAAGAAAACTCACCGGGGGGTTTCGCTTCGTCAAAAATATTCCCAAATGTATTATTACAAGGGGGGAGCCCAACTTAACAGGGGCAGATGAGCTCGCCGAACATATTTTACTTATGAGTAAAACATAAACATATGCATAAAATATTCCAAATGCTTATAACTTACTAAACACAAGTCTATATATAATATATCCCCAATTACATATTATCTCTATATTACCGTAAGAAAACTGGTGGACACGAGCTTACAACGAACACCTACATATCTCCAATTATAGGAGCAATTTAAATAATTCAATAAATGAAGGTGTATTCCGCGAATACGTACAAAAATATATTTAAATATTACGGAGCAATCTTAGGCTAGTAACCATCAAAACATAAACGTTCTCCAAGTTGAGTTATTTTATCAAAAATAAAAAACACATCTTTACCTAAAGGCCTGCAATTATTTGGCTGAAATGTCCATCCAAACAGGAAATAGTATTTACATTTTGACACCATTATCTGCCAAGCAAACTGTGACAACATGGATTCACCAAGTAACAGTAATTTAAACGGACTTGTAATGGTTATTTATGGCTCTTTTCTCTGTTACATAAGTGCAGTAAGGACAAATCATTATGAACTGAGATTATTCCAGTACAATTAAGACATAAATGAATCAAATTAGTCGCCAAGACTAAATCAAAACGTTAACCTAAATAGAATTTAAAAAATAAATATATATATATATATAAATGATTCCAAAAATAAATCATTTATCTCGGCTATAATGGCGTGATCTCCTCTTGCTTTTCATGTGGCTGTAAATGACGTCAGAGTCTCGAAACTCATGGAAGGGGCCAGATGTCTGTAGAAAGACCTGGAAAAGGAACATCTTGTCCGCGCTGACGTCATTGGGCCTGGACTGACAAGGTGTGTTTAGACCAAGCAGGCGATTGATCATTCTTCCTCCACCTCTTCTGGATTATCTTGGTGTACACAGGTAGCGAGCAATTATGTTCGCTCGAATTTGGAATGAATGCTCTAAGAATGCTCGTCCGGTTGCTCTGACTGACGAAAGAGCGCGCGAACACTTGAGCATCGTTCCAGGTCCGAACACGCTCGCTCGACTTAGTGGTTTTATCAAAGGATTATTTCCAAGTACCTACAAGTTTGTCTACCTGCTAAGTAATTACCTCGGACGAAGAACACATGGGTTGGAATCATGTTTTGCACCTCTAACTTGTAGCACATCATAAAGAGTAGAGATGTATTTGGAACATTACTTGTGGAAAACACAAAACTAATTTAATGAAATAAGATGCCTGGAATGCCATTGGAAACATTATGAGTTGATGAGGTAAAGAAGAAAATAGACTCACTTGTAGAATCCTACCGACGAGAGTGGCAAAAAAGTATGTCACCGAAAACTTGCAGTGGGTCATATAAATCGAAATGGTTTGTCTACACCGCTATGAAATTTTTATTGAACAAGTATAGACCAAGTGGGAGGGCATGATAGCTTGGCTGCCGCTCGCTAGGTCTAAACCTGTGTTCGCGACAAGCATTCACTCGCCAGGTCTAAACCTGTGTTCACGACAAGCATTCACTCGCATTTTCCTCTAATTCGTTGTTCTACGACTAGATCTTTCGGTGTAAACGAGCTGGTAGAAGTTTTCTTGATGGTCATTTACACCAAACTAGCGTGAAATAACGATCTTGTTCTTGCTCTATATTCTTGTTCTTGCTCTATATTCTTGTTCGCTTAGTCTAAACTAGGCTGACCATTTACTACTCACGCCAATCCAGGACGAAAAAAACAACAAAGGAACAGGAAAGAAGATCATTCAAACATGTTTCCATCTTTTAGGATTTCAAAACTGAATTTTAAACTTTTCCCAGTATGTTGAACAGACCTAGCATTTACATTTAAATAAAGTTGATATCTGATGATAGTAGGAAATCATTTTACATCTTTATGATTTGAAGCATGAGAATATATACTAGTAAAATGTTATGTTTTCTAATTTGTTTTTTAATTCGGAAAGTGTATGGCTCTATGACATTTTCCTATATCACTTCTGTTTTGATACGTGCATATTCCAAACAAAATGATTTTAAAAAGCAGGGACTTTTTTCGGGACTTTTTAAGATGCGGTACATCAAATTAAAATCCGGGATTGTCCCGGAAAATCTGGGATGAATGGTCACCCTAGTCTAAGCCCACCTTAAAAGAGGTGGTGGACAGGTTATGTTGAATGGGGCAGATTTGGAGACTTGGAGGTTTGTTATAGCTCTTACGGTCGAACTTAACATTGCGTTGGATGTGGTAATTGAACCTTATACTCTACAGGATGGAACAACGCCGTTAGCTACATTTCTAGACAGGACATCGTGGGATTGGGTTTTATCGCGTTCACTGATTGGTAATTCAGTGGTACGGGCTCTGATTGTAGTGTTTGTATCATTAGAATGGGCCGTAAACTAATTATTAAATAAACATCTGACACATTCAATAATTAGTCAGAGTCAAAGATCCTCTGGTTAACTCGACAGCAACCAAGTGATGTTCTGGCACGTATCGGTGGTCGTACGGTCTAGGACGCCCCTATCTTTTATCGGATTTCTAGTCATGGGAAGGTCAGAGATCGAATCCTCGACAGGAGTATTAAGGGTGTTTTTGTTTTTTTACTGAATTGTTTCCCACTCCTTACAAGCAAATTCTGATGCCTTTACTTTATAATTTTACCTTTCTCCTCCCTATGGTGCTATTATTGATGTATGAATATAACCCGAACGGTTTGGAGACGCTTGAAAAAAAAAATTTGATAGTCTTTATGTTAAAAAAAAAGAATCACAAAGAAAGAAAATCATTAACTATCTTACATGTTTTTAGCCTGTAAAAGAAACATTTTCCCCAGTAGCCTTGTGGCTGTAAGACTCAAAACCCCAAGTAATATAAATATATTATTAATACACCCATTTACATATTTTACTAGCACCGGGTCTTACTATCTGTGTGGTTGTATGTATGCTTCTATAGCCGCTCTGTGGGAACAGAACGTTGCCCAGGGTATACCTTGGAGTTTGTATACACGTCACAGCCACAATGTGACGATGTGATGATGGTGATTATGAAGATGGGGAGCCAGGAGTGATCTTAAACTTAGCAAACAAAACTATGGTGATTGTTGAGATAGTTCCACTTTCGGGATAATACACATGGCACCACCCAGAATCGAGCCAGGGACCTCTGGATCAGTAGCCACTAGACCAAGAGGCCGGTCATTGGCCCTTGTGCTACGTGTTTTCTGACTGTAAGCCCCAACACAGGACTTAGAACTAAGAGGATGTTGTTTTGTGACCTGTAAACCCCAACTACAGCACTTAGAACTAAGAGGATGTTGTTTCGTGACCTGTAAACCCCAACACAGGACTTAGAACTAAGAGGATGTTGTTTCGTGACCTGTAAACCCCAACACAGCACTTAGAACTAAGAGGATGTTGTTTCGTGACCTGTAAACGCAGTTTGAGCACCAGTTCCTCCAGAAGTCCTGGCTCGCAGTCCTGGAAGATCCTCACTTGTCTCAACGTTTCCAGATGGACGTGGATTGCAATCTCAGCCTTGAGCTTGTCAGGCAGAGCCGACAACACGCGGTCCTCGTCCAGTGCCTGGCAGGAACCAAACAAAATCAACAAACTTCAATTGTACTGTTCCTACCTGTTGCTTTGTACCGTTGTGGAATGGTCTCTTACCATACATAACGAGAAAACAGCTAGCGTGTTTGAAAACTAGGTACTTAACAAAATTTGGTCTTAAAATGGGTTAATTTAATGGATAGGGGAGGAGGCTACATAATGATGAGCTTAAATCCTGTACTCATCACCAGACCTTGCAATGATGGTCAACTCTAGGAGGCTACGGCGGGAAGGATATGCGACGCAAGTGGGATAATCTAGAACCTTGTTCAAGGTGCTGACTGGTCAAACCAATGGGAAGAGACCATTGGTAAGACCTATAGGCAAATGGGAGGATAACATTAGAATGGACCTGAAAGAGATGGGGTGTAATGAGGTGGACTGGATAGTAGCTAGCTCAAGATAGAGAAAGGGTGTTATAAGGTGAACTGGATAGAACTAGCTTAAGATAGCGATAGAGTGTAATGAGTTGGACTGGATAGAACTAGCTCAAGATAGGGATAGGGTGTAATGAGGTGGACTGGATATAACTAGCTCAAGATAGGGATAGGGTCCCAGGTGCNTGGACTGGATAGAACTAGCTCAAGATAGGGATAGGGTGTAATGAGGTGGACTGGATATAACTAGCTCAAGATAGGGATAGGGTCCCAGGTGCCAGTGTTTACCTGCTTGTTGGCCCACGTGTAGGCGAACCAGCGAATGACGCGCGCCTCCAACTCGTGCGAGACACGCCGGAACGCCATGTACTGCTTGACGCCGTCCATGCGTGTCTGGAAGTCCACCCTGGCCACGTTCATGTTGCTGATCATGCTGCCAATGTTTCCCACGATCGTCGCGAAGATGAGAACTCCCGCCAAGAAGTCCGCCACCACAAACAGGTACTCGGCGTCGTTCTCTGGCTGCGGCGTCTCCCCTACGACACACGTATGTACAGGCTACTATGTTAGCAAGGATCTATGCTACATAGCAAGAACTTATCTTCATGTATTCCCGGTGGCCTACACTGCACTTGTATTAGCTCACGGGTAAAATATTGAATATACAGCAGAAACCAATCTCCCTATAACGTGGAGTGATGTTCAAAAATATGAAAAATTTACACCTGGACACGGAAATCGAACCCGGTAGCCTTAGGTCACCGCGCCAGTTATGAATCCGAGATAGGTCAGTGGTAGAGGATTGGTCCACTGACCCAAGGTTCCCGGGTTCGTTTCCCGTGCCCTGGTGATATTTTCCAAATGTACAACTATGATCCTTGATGCAATGGTAGCTGTGACTTATAAAACATTACGATCTACCAGGCTCCTTTATTCATGTACAATTAATTGTAAAAGCACCAGCTTCGGTGGCTGCATGGTCTAAGGCATCACTCTCACAATATACTAGACTGATGGTGACGAGGAGATCGTGGTTTGAACCCGTTCGGGTTTACTGAGGTTGGTTTCTCCTAAATGGTTCCCCGCTCTCTCCAAGCAAGTGTGGGTACACTTCCTCTAATTTGAACTTTCCTCCTCCCTAATACATTGGCGTAATTACTACATAATCGTATAACCCGAAAGGGTAGTAAGACGTGGTGCTAAAAAAAATGGTGCAAAGTGCATGACTGCGACCACCGCTGGAAGACGAAGATACGACTCCTTCCCTTTGAGGATCTCTGATACCTCCTGTATCTTCTGTTTCCCGTGTCTCTCTGAGGTATTTTGTACAGTTATCTGACACAGACGTTCCCTAATATCACAGCTGAACAGAAATATCACTGTGCATCTGTAGTGACGTCTCCAGTAGAAATATTTTTTGCAAATATTGAAATCGGTGCAATAGGTTGTTTTTTTAACAAAATTATTTTTGTACTTTTAGCAAAATAGTTTCAGTATAGTTGTAAACTCTCAAAATATTTATTTTTAGTTTCAAAATCACACCTCCTATTTTTATTTAATTAATATATAAAAGGGGTAATTTTCATGTGGGGGCTTCAAAACGTAAACATTTCATTTAAATTATCCAAAATTGAGCTCGCGGAACAAAATAGTTTAGAAAGAAAAATAATCCAATTCCCAATTAATACTATTTAAAGAAAGGTTTGAAAAAAAAAGTCCATTAGCATCATAAATATAAAAATACAAACAAATGAGAGAAAATTAAAAACAGCCAAAAGTGGGTGGGGGGGATAACTATTTGTCAATGGGAAGGGGGAGTTATGAATAGGAAAGAAAGCTTAAAAGCATCTAGCACTTAGTCTTCATCTTCTTTGCTCCATCCTAAGGGAGGGACGGTGGAAAGGATAAAGGGATAAATAAAAATAAAACCGAACATCTGAGCTCAGCCGGCCGCGTCTAACAAGTGGTTTATCTCTTACAGACCGGGGTTTGCCAACGGGAACAATTTCCTTTTTTATAATTCCACGATAGCTTTCTATACTTTGTGTGGGGTGCAGATATGAAAAGAAATAAATTAGCTATCTTCGTATTATCTCGCCCATTTCAGGATATTAAATATCTGCTGGGGTTGACTATTAATACTATTATTTTATATAATGGAGAGAAAGCACCAGTTTATCTGTGGTCACAGTTCCTGGCTACAGATCTATATGTTCTGGGTTCGATACCCGGAGCTTTCAGATTTTCTGTGAAGTAGAACTACGATCTCACAGTTATCAGCAGTATAGTCTATTACGAGCGTAGCGCCTAAGACCATGCGTCCACCGAAGTGGGTGGACTGTCTGCTATCTGCCTTCAAACCATCTTTAGGGTCAACTGGGCGAGATTAACTATTGACAGTGAGTTACATAATCATTTATTGAAAAAATTAATCTATATACTTCACTCAAAAATATTTATTTTTCTTATGCTTATTTTCAATTTTCTAATTTATAAATTGTATTGGTAAATGTATGTTAGGTGGTAATTTTATGTTGGATTGAATTGGCTTAAAGAAACCAAACTCCGATCGGAAAAAAAAACTAGTGGTTATTAGAAACTCCGCTCCTTAGCTCTTACTAATATAAACTTATCCCTTTAAAAGTGTGAACAACACTAGAACCGGTTTATTTAGAGGTCTATAAATTAAAACTGTGATGAGATATCAATAAAAATACTATTAAACGTAATTATAAGATAATAAATCTAATAAACATAAATACATTAATTATATTCACCATCATTCTTAATCTCATAATGTAGCATTATATTATAAACAATTATTATTGTCGAAATAATCTATTTTTGTTAAATGAATACTTTCATATTTTTGTACTACTAATCTTGTTTCAAGATATAAAAGTGAGATGCATGATATGATCCTCTGTGAGTGAGTTTAAGGCGACATTTGACTCACGTCCACGAAGATGGCTAAGTATGTACTCCACCCAGTACCGGGATAAGAACCCTGGATTCTCAAGATTTGAAACACAACGTATAAACAATCTTGATTAACTATAAAATATTTAAACATTTTATTTATATGACATAATGGACTAATGTTTGAATTTGTTGTCAACATGTAATAATCTCCAACTGTTGATGCTACCAACATTTTCCATTCTGTGCATTGAATGTGCTAAAACAAAGAAATATGAAAACACCTCTAACTATCAATTTAGACAATAGCCAATATTTTGGGCAAAATTAATTTTGAAATATATTGTTTCATATAGAAACGTAGAGTTTTCACAGTAATAGAATGAACCGTTAGAGAACCCACAGATATAAAATTAATATATTAACTATAAATAATCTACATTGGTGGTCACATGGTCTAACTCGTCACGATCGCGTTCGACTGCATTGCAAGTGACGGGTTCAAATCTGGGTTTTTTCCCTTAAATGATTGTACACTCTACCTTCACGCAAATGTGGGTACATTTAATATAAAATGCTACCTTAATCCCTATTCCCCTTGCGTAATTAATGTGTAGGTATAACACGAACAAGTAGCAAGACTCAGAAGTTACGAGAAACTAAAATAATGGCTGCTTGGATATCCAGTCGGAAATCTTGAAAGTTGTAAAGGTAAAACCCCTTCGTTGAAATTAGTGGAACGTGACAGGTTGGTAGGCAACCCTCTTTAACGAGCTGTAACGCTGGTTCCCAGTCCTCCGGGCGTCTGTGTGCCTGTCGACAGACTACACCCAATATAATCGCTGAGGGAACTGCAGGTCTTATGAAGAAAAGCTTTATCTTCGCTCTCTCTCTGTTAACTGTTGCCAAATCTCCTCTCTCTCAGTTGTGTCTGAAGGTGGTGTGCTGGGGTAAGAAGGAGCTACTGGCAGCCTCGACCAGCCAGCGTTGCCAAACTTGTCTTATATTTGAGGAGATATTGACCACAGAAAAACGAGAGAATGACAACGCTGTTTCCCGATAGTAACCGTGCAGTTCCCTCAGAGATGATATTCATGGTAGTGTGTATGTATGGGATGGAAGGTAAAAAAAAAATGTGGTTACGAAAAGAGAGAAAGATTAAAGATGAAAACTTTGTTAATATTAAAAGGATATAATAAGCTTTAATAAGTTATTTATACAAAAAAATCCCGAAAACTAAGAATTAACATTAATGATGAATAGTTTTTATAAATAGTATATTTAAGATGATAATTAATTTAAATAGGTTGATCGATATTTTTAAAAAGTATGTAGTTTCTCTTAAAATATATTTATATATATTGAGATAGTGTCCTTAATAAGGTCCTGAAGTTTGGAATAAACACCTATCCTTGCTTATTGGGTGTTCGAGTTTTTGTCATTGGATCTCCAAGGACAAAACAAACAAATGGTACAACATAACCGTAGAAACTAAAGTATATTATAGTTAGGAACAAACTTTTAAAAATACCCCTAAATATGGTTTCCTCAGAAAATAAACGTATCTTATTATCTTGTTAATCATAATTAACTCTTCATAATATAATATAAATTAAAAAAAAAAATTGTTCCAATTATTTATTAAAAAATTTCTTACTTCAAAACTCAGTAAAGTTGTAAACACAACTTTAAATTTATTTATGTTTGTAAAAATAATAATATATTCTTATTTATCAGGTAAAACAGCTCCCAGCTAGCCATTTTGAACCAAATCTCAAGAAACATTTTAAAATATATTTACAAATTTATAATATTAACGATTTTCCCCACAAAAAAGTACACATTCTTATTTATAATTTCAAACACTCTCCATATATATATATTTTAAACAAAACAGTTCAGGACAGTTTTGAAAAATTTTGAATTAAAAAAATACTACAGTAAATTTTAGGTCTACTTAAAATGAGGGAAAAAAGTCTAAATTAAAATTTCGAAGTTGAAAATGTTCACGATAACAATACCTTCTCTTTACGTATATCACATATATAAATAAGTTAAAACCATAGGCTAAGGCGTAACTCCCACAATAGGCTGGAGGGTGGATGACGGGGATTCCGGGGTTCGAATCCCGGTCAGAGGAATAGAGGGTTGTTTTAATCAAAAGGTTTTACCCTCTCTCTTCATTCAAGTGTGGCTACACTTTTTCAAAATTCAAGCTTATACTCAGCATATTATCGTAGTTTGTATATAATATTGTTTAAAAATTGAGATATTTACTCAAAGCTCGTAATATATGTGAAACGAAATAATATACACTAGCAAACCCAAGCAAAAATTGCACTATACTTATGTAAAACATTTTTTGAGTCCCGGTTTTAAATTTTATAATTTTATTTTTAAAGAATTAATGTCCTCATTTGTATGTTTGGACCAATGAAAAATATCGATATTGGGTCCACAAGGGCCAACACTTTGTATTAAAATTTCAACTTCTGGTAAATTTTTTTGACATTTTATTAGGTGTTGCACATATTCAGGTCATTGCGTTGCTATTAAATTCCTAGTTTATAAATTTTGACCAATAAAAAATGTAGATATTGACTTTTGAGTCTAAAATGGAGATAGATCATTGTTGTACAAACATTTTTTCTAAGAGGTTTAAGGAAAAATATCATAAATTTTTTGAGAGACTTTCTTATATTTAATTAGTCTATGGCATTGGAAAATTATTGCGTTAAAATTCAAGTAGTATCTTTACAACTAAAGTTCACAAAATTGTATTAATATATTTGCCAATATCTCAGAAACTGTTAGTTTTATAAAAAATATATTTCAAATAAAAGTTTTTAATTTTTAATAGTACTACAATTTTGCAATGATAAGTTATTTAGTATCTCAAATAGTTGCGGGGATACGGAACTTTCCGTTTCTGTAAAGTACCCTAGAAGTTATTTTCATGGGAAAATGAAAATAGCCATTTATATATATATATATAAAATAAATTATTTTATGATTATTTTATCGTATTTCGAAATATTTAACTGAATAAAATATTTCCATAAACTGCGTGGGTGCATTGTTGTAGAAAACTTTTTACTGTCATGTTCAACTATATGGTTTAAATTCATCGGTCACCATTTTGATGCTATATTCGTTAGAAGTTTTTGTGAAAGTGCTGTGAATATTAATTTTTTTAAGTGGAATAAAACGATAAATAAGCTTTTTGTCCAACCTCAAATAAATATATAAATAATATTGGCCTAAATTACTGTGATTAACTATCACATTCATACATTACCATCTGTTTTCATTACAGTTATCCAGAGTGCTAGATTTCAGCTGTTGGCGTAGTGATATATTAGGGACTACTTCTAGTAACATTTTGAGCTGTCATCCAAGTAAACTAAGGTCATAAATGTATTATAGTTACATTATCATGACAAGAAATGATTGTCTGGTATGTTGGTGGGGTTGATCACCTTCCCTATAGTGGTGAGAGTGAGTGTAGACCTGTAGACTCACCTATAGTGGTGAGAGTGAGTGTAGACCTGTAGACTTACCTATAGTGGTGAGAGTGAGTGTGGACCAGTATGACTCACCTATAGTGGTGAGAGTGAGTGTGGACCTGTAGACTTACCTATAGTGGTGAGAGTGAGTGTGGACCAGTAGACTTACCTATAGTGGTGAGAGTGAGTGTGGACCAGTAGACTTACCTATAGTGGTGAGAGTGAGAGTGGACCAGTAGAAGCTGTAGATGTACTGTCTGGAAAGGGTGCTGTTCTTGTCTCCTCTCAGGTTGTACACCCAGTTGTCTGACCCGAAACCTATGACGTAGCTGATCGCGAAGTAGAAACACGCGTTCCAGTGAATCAACACCAAGATTGCTAAAACAACCTAGAACAACAAACTACAGTCAAATTCATCAAGTAGAAGTTATTTACGTCAGAATTGTTCATTTTGCTATAAATAATAACATATTTCAAGTAAATTATTTCTACTAAGGCCATATTCTTCAATTGAAGAATATTTAAGGGGATTGGGGCAAAAAAATAATAGCCCTCATTTAATGAAGAAAAAAATGTGTTGGCAGTGATTTCCGGTAGCTTACCTCTTGAACTCCAATATGTTTTTATAAGCAGCCAAAACGTTGAAGGTAGCCAATATTTACTAATATTTTTGTTATAGCTTTATAGGTTGCATCGACTGGCTAAAGGTGTTTGATAGAGTTAAATGGAAGGAACTGATGGAAATACTCAATGAAGATCTGCATCAACTGGAGGGCTGATTGCAAATATATGTGAGAGCGAGAGAAGGTGAGGCTAAATGATGGAGATACCAACAGTGTAGAAAGGAGGGAGACAGGAATGTTGTTTGTCACCCAGTCTGTCCAACTTGTATGGAGAGTGACTGGTCAAGGACTATCTGGAGGGACACTGTGGCAATTTCAGGATATCAGGACGCGTCATCAGCACAATAAAATATGGAGATGATCTAGCATTGCTTCCAACAAGAAGATGTTACTGCTGACCTTTGAAATGTGGTGCTATGGAATACTTGAGAAGATCAGGTGGACAGACAGGAGGTCAAATGAACTAGTCCTAAGAAGAGTGGGTGGGAAGATCAGGTGGGCAGACAAGGGGACAAATGAACAAGTCCTAAGAAGAGTGGGTGAGAAGGGAAACATTTTGGTTGTGATTCTTCGGTACAAGGCAAACGTGACACACCCTTAGGAGGAACTGTATTCTGCACGACGTCATAGAAGGAAAGGTTGAAGTAAAGAGGAGTTTAGGAAGGAGGAGGATTCAAATATTGGAGGACTTGAAGGAAAGAAGAAAAGTCTGGGACCTTAGGAAGGAGGCAGAGGACAGGGTGCTTTGGGGGTCTAAGTTCACTGACAAAAGGTCGTAAGATATAACACCTAGTAGTAGTAGTAATAATAATAATAATAATAATAATAATAATACATGTGGTGAGAAGGCCTTTAAAGTGTTGAAAACTTGGTGGATTTATAAGCCGGTGTTATGTGAGCTGCATCTCAAGTTTTACTTCTTTGAAATTCCCAAAGGTTGGAGCCTTACACCGAAGTTTTAAGATAATAAAAACCCAACATTCTTGTTTCCTATTTTGTATTTGCCTCTAGTCGTTCTCACTGATAACCCAAATATTTGGTTGGCAAAAGGAATTCCTCAAGCCACGAAGATATGTGACGCATGACAATAATTGTTTGAACTATCATTGAATGTACACCTTTTATTTGGTAGCGTTTTATGATACGTGCAAGCTATACATATATATATATTAACTAAACTCGTGTGTTAGGGATGAGGAAGGTAGCATTTAGAACAATTGTACTCTCATTCGCGTAGTAAACCCTTTATAAAACAAAAGGTCCTCTCCGTCAGACGAGACTAAATGATGGTGGTTTGAAGTGATTTAAGGCCTACTGACGAGTATCCGGGTGATCACCTTACATATCCGGAAGGCATTGGGGTATCCGGTGCGAGTCTCCGTCTTGTCGAAGTACTGGCTCATCCTGGGGAACCTGAGCAGTCTGTTCAACCTGACGATGACGGGACAAGGGACCTTGACGCTGCACTGATAAGGCGGCCACCACAGGTAGGCAAGGTCCGTGGGCAGAAGGCTCAGGACATCAGTCCTCCACTTGTTGGAGCTGAGGTAGTGCTGCCTCAGCTTGCGGGCGTCTCTCTCCATCAGACCCTGCTCGAGGTAACCTGAGGGGCAGCAACATTTACCTCAGAACAAGGACATGAAGAGACTTATCTCCACTAGTAACAGTTAGAGCCTTATCTCCACTAGTAACAGGTAGAGCTTAATATACCTCAGAACAAGGACATGAAGAGACTTATCTCCACTAGTAACAGCTAGAGCTTAATATACCTCAGAACAATTACATGAAGAGACTTATCTCCACTAGTAACAGCTAGAGCTTAATATACCTCAGAACAATTACATGAAGAGACTTATCTCCACTAGTA
>CABFWB010002680.1:63181-81296 GCA_902151455.1 Timema bartmani | reverse complement strand
CTCAAAATATTGGGGGGGGGGGGAGGTACTCATAAACAATAGTACTTGCTCCAGTACTAATATTTGGTGGCATATTAACATACTTTTTTAAAAAAATCTGAATGATTTGTTAGTAGTTCCACAACCGGAGGAAAATCATTTTTTTGAATAGGGATTTTTTTTGGAACAGGAAAACCGTGAATTATGGTGTAATTTTGATTCTAAATTTTGAGTGGCCACCATATACTTTCGTTTATTATATCAAGCCATACTATTTGCAGCTGTCACGTTTGATATTTTTGAATCGATTAAAATACATATTTGAATAAGTTTTTAACAACCAAACAACCGTGGCACAAATCATATGGGTCGCAGAAAACACACGAATAGCAATAATATGGCAAGTGTGTGTATGTATGTGTGTGTAGTCACATGGTCTGAGGTATCAGGTTCGCAATATGCAGGATTACCGATGATAGGGAGGTCAAGATTTCGAATCTCAGTCTGGTCCAAAAGAGGTGGTTTATAATACTCCTGTATTCTTGTAAAATTAATAGTTTTAATATACGGTAATATTATATATTTTATTATATGTATGTTTGGACAAAACTGAGAAAATTCTAATTATTTTTAGTAATAAACAAAACTATTGTACGGTTTTTTATTACTAAAAAAATACTTTTGTGATACCTATATTTCAATGCAACAATATATAAATCAATGCCTTTCTCTTATGAACATATTTAATTAATGTATCCCACTTAATTTTGATTGTTCAAATGACACTAAAATATGATCATATTTTGATAGGAACGCTGTTTAATCCTATAATAGGCTAAACAATTATACATAAGTTATATTTATGTTTTTCTATGACTGTCAAGGATGGGATAGCATATGTTGGACACGTATGGTTTGAATAACGACTTCACGCTTATTGGATACCTGCACTTATTGTTCGTGTACAAGGACACGCCCTTGGTCATCTCGATATGACACATCCTGTGTGTCATTCACTCACACGAGAAGTAAGATCATTAGTTTAAAGGTGTTGCTTATTAGAGATTCAATCTCCGGTTCTTAAATTGAATAAACATTTCCAGTTGACAACATTTGTGAGAGCGATAGTTTCATCAGGATCACACAGTGTCGTAACCTTTGTATTATAAATATAATCGTGTAATACATATATATATATATATATATATATATATATCATACATACATACATACATACATACATACATACATACATACATACATACATACATACATACATACCTAATCACACCATTCTCTTACAGGATAAGCAAGAAACTGTGCATATAGCTCAAAAAACAACTCCGTACTTAATCCATCCTCAGTAACTTTCTCCACACTTCCCTATCCTTGCATACTCCCTTCACTTCAACAACATCCATACACCGAATTCTTCGTGCTTTTTTATTATTAAGACTATTAATGTTTCTCTTTTTCGACCATACATAGTTTAAAATCGAGATATAATTGGACCCAGTGGACCCCTACTGTATAAAGTAAAGATATGCACTTCATGGATGTATGTTTGTACAGAATGTGGTCATAGTACGTACTTTTGTTCAAACGCTGGAGACATTTAACGAAATTTAGAATAAACGACCATAAAGAACAGAAATACCAATATGAGAGTGTTATTACTCGCTCGGCATGAATGACACCTACCTATTACGTGTGACGTGGATAGTTAAACTTCATACGTTCCGCCTGTCATTGAGGCTATTAAATACATTCTTAAGTTTTTAATGGAGTCGTAAATACTTGCAATACTCCTTTGCGGTTTCAGTTTCCTGGCGGAAGGAAGAAATGAAATGGTCATAAACGATGCGTTGGAGTTACAAGTATCATTTTACGAATCAATTTGTTCTGGAGTTTTATGAGGGCGTTCTGGGGGAGCGGTTAGCCCATGTCCAGGTAAAAATGACACAAAAGATTATTTAGCCGGGTATTTATTTTCTCACGTGGATAGAGTCTGGGCGCGAAACAAAGTTTGTTTGAACCGTTTACCAACTATATGTTTCACATGCTTGCCAACTATATGTTTCACATGCTTGCCAACTTTTTCCTTAGGTTTGTGAATAACAGGAAACATTTTGGAAACCTCGAGAAACCAATGTTTGCTAATAAAGTTTCCAAGTGCGTGCTAGGCCGATGACCGTGGATTTTATACTCTCTCTTCGCACAAGTGTGGGTACATTTCCTCTAGATTGAACCCTCCTTATCCCTATCATACGGTGGTTTCCAAACTTTTTCAGCTGACGCCCCCCTTTGGTAGATATTCAAATTCCGATATCTCTCCATATTTCTTAGATGGTTATAAAATAATCTTTAAAAAGTTTTATTTTCTAGTTTGGTAATTCATTTAATACAAAAATGAACGTAACACTGGCGACATGCAGGCACAAAAAATAAAAATTGCTGAAAATGTGTGTGATTTGGCACAATTTGGTTTCCATTAGTTCCGGAATATTGGGTTTAATATTTGACAGAGCAAACTAAAAATCGCTTTGCACATCACGTCAAAAAAGTTGTTTAGTTTTTACGAGAGTCAAGAATTGAACAATTTGGGGGATTTGTACATTGCCGCAATCCCAGGTGGGGTGGGGGGTCGAATCCGAGACTTGCGGGTTTGAAACTAAACACGTACATGCGTATGAACGTCTTACTTTTACTAGTCGCCTAATAGATTAGTAATTAACTAGGAAAAGGGATTGAAATACAGTAGGTCTTCGATTAATTAGCTGATTTTTAACGTTATTTCCTAATTGTTCAAGGCCTCCCCAGGAATTAATTCACGCCCCCCAGGTTGGTAACCACTGCCATAATATAGCTCGAATGGGTAGTAAAATGCGCTACTGAAAAGTACTAGTAATAAAAACAATTATTTCAAAGCAAGATCAAATTGTTCTAAACACCCTGGCCGCCATATTAATATGTAATGACTTGTAGGGTTTAGCTATTAAAGTAATTATTTGAATTTTGCTCCACTTAAACACAGCACCAACAAAGCGTGTGAAACCTCGGATAATTTTAAAAACAGACTGAGAAAATAAAGTAGAACATTTAAACTCCATTCACGGTAGGAATTACTCTCTGAAAGGTCTTTTTTCCTATCAATAGCCTACTATATAATAGATTTCTAGCAGGGAAAAAGGCCTTTCAGAAAACAATTCCTACGGTGAACAGACTTTATATGACTTCACTCACAGTCATGAACTTGTCTACTAGTTAAGGTAGGTCGTGTGAAAGTTTTCCCCTGGATAAGTTTATGTGATATTTACAAACAGAACGTACAAGTTTATTTTACCACGCAACAGCTAATATCTGCGATAATCTGCATCCGCTGAGTGTTTCTTAGCCAACTAGAGAGCAGCTCAGAAGAATAAAGTGCTTTTAAATGGCATGTGTTATATATTTCACAATGGAGCGACAGAGCAAGTAGAACTAATAGTTTACTAGTCATAGTATCCTAGCGAAAAAACATCAGTATTTTTTTAATCTCTCGAAATATCAAGGTTTTTAGTGGTGGCGAGCGAAGCACACTTTCGCAATACGAAGTGAACTCCAACAGAATATATATAAATATTTTCGAAGCAGAATCGGAGTTCGAGTATTTTTTTAATTGTTTAGTTCTAAAATAATAATAATAATATTTTGATTATTTATATAACTGTATGCATCAAAATTACTTGGAAAATGTTTTATTGTACAATTGTTTATAATATTTTGCTTATCACAATTAACAATTCAATTGAGATTTTTCAGCGTAAACATTGTTTTGTACTGTACTGTACATAACAGTTCAGTTTCATAATAATTGACTATTATTGGCGAAGATTCATAACTGTCGGAGCCGGAATTTTTTCGAAATGAAGTCGAAGTTTCGAAATTTGGCACACTCCTAATTTTTAGTAAAGCCCAGCGATTGTTCAATCGATACGTGACTCTTGTACAAACCTACACAGGCTGTCTACCAGTCATGGAATGAGATCTAGGTAATTAAAGTGATTAAAAGTTGTGAAATTAGCTTTCGGGTCACACGCATTTATGCAAACAACGTTAATTTTGTGGGTAAGAATAAGCTTCTTTTCTACTTTGCTAAAATCTAGCTTAAATTTACAAGCCAGAAAAATAAATTGGGTACAAAAGAATACAAGTAAGGACAGCTATATATGTTTCGAGGAGGTGAGTGGGAATTATTTCTTTCTTTCTTTCTTTACTCTTATTGTTTTGTGGTCATGAATATTTATATTTAGTTCATGGAAAAGCCATGAAATATGGTTTACATAGTTCGGTAGTCACCCTGCTATAAATAGATACTTTTTTAAGCTATGATTTAGGTAACCTTATTATAATAGCGTTAATACATTCACCAATTAACGAAATCTAAGCCCCTCTCAGTGGTCTTGGGGTAAAGTGATCGCCTCAGAATCCAATGTTCGCGGATTCAAACCCAGCCGGGGACGACGAATTTTTCTAAAGCGATAAAATGCTGTAGCACAACTTCCTTCGGAGTGTAGGCAAAGCCGTCGGTTCCATGTCGATTGTGGCGTGTAAAATAACCCTTGAAGGTATGTGAAAATACCTTTCCCTGCCAAATTGGTAGGTCTTTTCACTCTCGTTCAGAGAAATTCTCGTGTGCGGATAGAAAGTGAACGTTTATTATCTCAAACAAATGACATAAGCAATTTAACCTAAACATGAATGTAATTCTTATTACTACACCAATGAATTATTGCAGTGGTTATGAGTAAGTAGTTAAATCAAATCAAAACGACAGAATAATAGTAACAATGACTTTACCTTCTTTGGTGGCCGCATGGTCTAAGGCGTCACTCTCGCAATATACTACACTGCTGATGACAGAAATATCAGGGTTCGAATTCCGGTTGGGTTAAACTGGGGAGTTGAATTTTCTAAAATGGTTTTCCACTCTCCATCCACGCAAATGCGGGTACACTTACTTTGAATTAAACCGTCCTAATCACTGACTTATTAGTGTAATTATTGCATATGAGTATAACCTGAACAGGTAGTAAGACGCGATGCTAAATAAAAATGTATCTTCGTAAGGTGCCAAGTTGGCCTCGAACTAACGAGATCCTCTTTAAGGCTGTACTCTCCACAATCTCGGCTTTAGAGAAGGAAATATGTCCTTCAGAGAGGATGTCACCACTTGCTTTTGGATTCGTTAAGTCAGATCTTCGCCCTGGATAATCTTCTCTGCAGCTTTGTCAACAAGATGGAGGAGAATGGGTGCTTTCCTGCCTGACGCGAGTTATGAAAAAAGTTATAACCCCCCCCCCTCCATCTTAGTGTTCGTAGAATGGTTTGTGCTTGCTTTTTAAGAAGGAAGAAAGGGGCCCTAGAAACTTATTAAATCGGAATGAAAATAACGTTTACAATATTTATCTCATTACAGCGGAAGGAAGGAAGGCAGTTGTTATGTCGGCCAAGCGAGATGTATTGCCTTTCATTTATTTATTAATATCACAGCAAATTGTCCCAAAAACATTAATACCCAGCGGTATTTTTTACCTCTCAACATTTAACAGTGTAGTGGTATAATCCACAATTCATGCCCCACGGAGGGCACCACTTTGTAATGACATGGATTCACTACATACGAGGATGGTTAGTTATCACCATTTTTCATCAGGGTATAAATGAAATCACTTATGTTAATTTAACTAATTATTTATTCAGCGTCATTTCTGTACTGGACAGGGTTAATATCTGATCCTATATCACACGCGCTGCTATTTCACTTCTTAGGGAACTGGGATGTTTAAAATGTGATTGTATCAAGATTGATACGACCTTAAGACCGACGTGGGACAGTTACGGTCCTGACTGCTCAGTGAATATCACACGAGTGTCGTCACCACCCCTTGACAACAGGGTTGTTTACAAACACTTGGCTTCTAGAATGTTCTAGAATGTTCTAGAATGTTCTAGAATGTTCTAGATTGTTCTAGTAACGTGATGCAATCGTCCCTCGTCTCTTCCCCCTTGGCCTTCGAGAAGATTTTGCCCGGGTGGAAGATTTAGAGATATAGAGACAAGGATGTTGCACCGTTTAGATATTTACTGCGAAATGTAGCGTAAATTATATACATTTAGAATATTATTATGTTAGATCGGATATGATTATTTCTTTTAATTAGTCAAAAGTGGTGTGTAAAATATAATCGTGCCAACATGATAGAATAAAACAATATAAGTTATACAAATACAGTCCAAATATGACAGCTGAAATTTTTTTACTAAATCTACTTTCATGTATTCATACGTCGTAATTATCATGTTGTCTGCAGTGGCTCGTGAATGATTCTACCAACAGGAGATGGTTAGTATTTATTTTTGTACAAAGACCTCTTGAAGTAATTTAAAGTGTTTTAAGACTAATTGAGACTGTTGTGTGAGTATCCAATAGTCTACTAACCTACTCATTGAGTAGAAATACTTACTAACAAGACTTGCTCAAGTACTAAATCTTGGTGACATGTTCAACATATCTTTTACAGAATCATTTGTTCAAAGTCTCACACTCGGAGGAAATACATTTTAAAATATCGGAAAAGTTATTATTTTTTAACAGTAAAACCAGGAAATTATGCTGGAATTTTATTCTAGAGTTTGAGTGGCCAACCTGTAGAAACTTACTCAGTTTATTCTGCTTCTTTTTACACATTTTATATTTAATTTGCTGTGACCCATTCCGGTGGGCACACGAACTAAACGTCGAAGCAAATATAATCTTACTTGCCAGTGGCAGAACGATTAGGGTTTGAATCCCAGCTGTGTGTATGGATGAGAGTTGTTTTCTAAATGGTTCACCCTCTCTTCTATAACACAAATATGGGAACCTTTATTCTAAATTCTGACTTTCCCACCCTTACCTTATTGACGACATCGCGGACGGTAAGTAAAGGGGTACGGGGTGGAGGATGATTAGTATAATTAACTCGAATAACAGCAGCATTTACCTGTAAAGAGGATGGGAAACCATACATTGTATAATACCACCTTTTTAATAGCTAGATTAGCGCCCTAACGCTTTATTTAACTCGGCCACTGTTGCGGGTAAGAAACTATTTTGTTAGATATACCCAGAATGCACCCAGTTAGTTCCTCTATCAACCGTTGTGGGCGTGATGGTAGCCTTCCTAGATCGTTATTCACCAGGGTTGCGGCAGTAAATGTTTTTATGTGTAAATAAGACAAGTCGTAAAAAACTAGGGCTAGCGCATACATTAACAGAGAAGGAATTTTATGTTATTGATACAATCGAACACTTTATGTTCAGTTAAATACTATAAATTTACATTAATTATGTATTGTATAGTTTGACTACTGATAAATATTAAGTGTTAGCTTGTTATCTTGTTATATATGTGTTAGTTTTACTAGGTTTATATATTTTATATTTGAGTTATTTAAACGTTCCTGTATTAAATCAGGATTATTATTTTTTACATTAGAAAATTTAGTTTTTACTCTTTGTTTTTCTCTCTAAAGCCAATGGAAGTCATTTCACAAAGTGATTCAACTATTATTGCATAAGTACTTTTAATTCAAAACAAGAACAGCTATACTTGGATATAAAAAATACGAATAAGTAAAATATTAATGTTTACGCCTATATAAAAGTTGTAAGTGGTTCGTGAAGTTGAAGTTGAAGTGTTTACGCGTGCCACATGGTCTAGAACCACCATAGAAACATTTCTTAGGCTGTTATGATTTTAAAAATGTTGGAGGTGACAACAGAAGAACGAAGAGATGGACATTGGACAGCTCTCGGTTGTATAATAATTAATGCTCTACATTATAGTAATGTTGTCGACCTCGGTGGGATTGGGGTAAAGTGCTCGTCTCTAGACCCAGTGCTCGTGGGTTCAATCCCAGCCGGGGTCGACGGATTTTTCTTGGCCCATAATAATCTATAGCACAACATCCTTCAGAGGGGAAGTAAAGCCGTCGGTCCTTTATCGATTGTGGATACCCTGGGAGGTATGTGATAATACCTTTCCCGGCAAAATTGGTAGTCATAGAAATTCTCTTGTGCTGATATAATCAGTTGGTTCAGAAATTAAATACCTTGAATAAATAAATACAGTAATATTATTCAGGAATTGTGTAAAATGGTGCTTCTAACATTGTATTCATATTTATATGTGATAACTATTCTTGTTTTAAAAGTTAAATAAACATTTAAACGTTAAGGAATATAATAGAGACAAAGTTAATTGTATGTGATTCCTAGTTTTGTTACTTTGTTTTATAAAGAATGTGCTTACAAATGCTTAATCAATATTTACAGGATTTTGAGGGGGTGGGGTGGGAAGCTTAAATATTTAATAACAATACTACTTAGTGGCCTAGGCGAGAAAAGTGAAGGGGTTTCTTGCATCCTAATAGTTTTGACAGTATTCTTATTTTTACTACCGAAACATCGTCGATGGACTGGTACAACCTCCCAATCCTAATCTCTAAATACATTAACTTTAGAAGACTCCAGTCTTTGGAGGATTTGGCGGTTTGTTCCTATAAATCTTTTGATGACCACGCTAAATGGTGGCAACTTAAAAACAAAAATACAATGCTTCCAAAATAATTTTATCATGATTTAAAGCCTACATAGACCTGATTTACCAACTCAAAGCTAACATTGTCGTCTGTGTTATTAATTATTATAAGTTCGACTGACGTTAGTTCGTGGTACACTTAGCAATCCTCATTCCTTTGCGTCACACAATGGAGTACTCACCCAGTCCAACTATTATACGTTAAATAAGAACTAAGGAAGTAAAGACTCGTTTTTACCTCGAGTAACTTCAAATGTTCCAAGATTGGGGGTTTAATTATGTTCCACGGTTGAAGATTTCAAAGCTATTTGGCAAAGTGGGTGGTATCTTAGCTTTATCATAATTAGATCCTAATAATGTATGAAATGATGATTAAGGTCCGAAAATCGATCGATATATATATAATCAACTACCTAGACCTTCCATTATTTACTTTATTAGCAAAGCTCTTTAACTTAAGAATTAATATCCATAGCTATTATTTATGCTTATTAGTGGGAATTACTCCATCTAGATATCATATTCTGAAAATTGAAAAATGACACCTGGACACGGACGAGGTCCCGGGTTCGATTCCCGTGTCCAGGTGTCATTTTTCAATTTTCAGAATATGATATCTTTAACTTAAGCTTAACTCCGAAACTGCATTGCCAAACCTCGTGTCGGAGTCATTAATTAACCCCCGAACAGCTAAAAAGTGAGGTCCCTTCTCATTTCGAGAGGTGAGGTTAATGTTCAATGGTTAGTGGTTAACCAATCAGCTCTCAAGGATGACCAATAAGAAATCAGCTCGTCACGATTGCTTCTCTAAAAATAACTGTTCCAATGTTTTTATTTCGCTTTAAAAGACTATCGTTTCCTGATGGATTGGCGGAATCTTTTTGAAGAGAAGTTCTTTTTAATCGTTTGATTTTTTAATGCCAGAATAGTAAACAACAAACTGAACATGCACCTTGTTCCGTTATCTTGTTATCTTGTTAGTTGAGAGTGATAAAATGAGGCAGTCATTCTGGGGATGAGAGCTCTGGAACATTTGGAGGTTGCTGACAGATATGTTGTGTTTCAAGTCTCAATGGACCTCCTGTGTGGTTGGAGCTCCTATAGCTACAGATTCAGGGTCTGGATTCACTAACGAGTGCAATCCTGCTCCGGCGCAAGTCTAGAAATGACGCAACTTTGCACCCAAGATACGCCCAAAGATGCGCCTTTTTATTTGCCCCATTTCCATATTCACTAAACAAGGCGCAAATTGGTGGCCAGATTATGGTGACGTCACCATAAACGTCATCATTTGCCCTCTTTTCGACCAATCCTTGTGAAGAATTTCCTTTCAAAGTCAAGGCTTAAATCTCTAATGAAAATGACAGCAAATACAAAGATTTCTAAACATTCTGATTATAAACTAGCAGTAAAATTAGAAGCAGCCTCTTTCTGAATGTTTTACAAAAACAATATTAGAACATTATTTAGTATTAATTTATATTATTAATTTAAAGCTTAAGTTTCATTAATAAAACATTTATATAAACTTTAAAACTTGTTTTAAAGCTATACTAACCGCCATATTTAGTGACGCGATGTATTTGGACCTGGAGGAATACAAACCTCTTTGAATTTAGACAAAGATTATACAGTTCGTGGTTTTGTTTCGTAATAATGCAAGAAATTCCGTTGCTTTGTTTTAATGTAAAATTTCAACAATACAATGTGAGTAATTGCTTTGTTACCACTATCTAAATTGAAACAAATGTTGTGCTTGATAGACGTATGTTATTTCAATTTCCTTATTATTAATTGGAGCAAATTTAACTAATTATTGTATTTTAAGCCATAATGATAGTATGCCACGATTTAAATTTAATGAAATGACAATTAATATGACTTAATAGTTGCACCTACTCTTGAGTGGTGGCAAATAAAAGGCGCATCTTTGCTCTCAAATTGCGCCTGCTTATTTTAGTGAATAGGGATTTGGGCACATCTTTCAAACTTGCGCTGGCGCAACTATTTGCTCCCGTTAGTGAATCCAGGCCCTGATGTCCCGGGCTCGACTCCCGGTGCTTACACAGTTTCTGTGAAGCTAGTCTAGAACAGGGCTAACTCAACCTCGTGAAGACAAAATATTAGTAGCTACTTGAATGGAAAAAAACTGTTGCCCCTGTCTAGAAAACTGAGAGTAACGGCTGGAGAATGCCTTGTGCCGACCACATGACACCCTCTATTCACCGAAGTTGGCACTATCATCTTCTCCAACGGTCGCTTGGCTGTTTACAAGAAGGGGTTTGAAGGAGGAACAAGGAGGGGTTGGAAGGAGGAACAAGAAGGGGTTGGAAGGAAGTTTGCTGTCAGACCATAGAGTTTTCTCACCGCGTCACATATGAAACCTTTGCTCGGACTTCATTTTCCCCAATTAATTTCTCCCCCGGAACTCACCTTCGTGCGCGTGGATGAGCGTATCCAGGATATATATGACGTCACAGCTACAATCTAGCGTCCACCAGAGTGCAGGAGCGGCGTTATTCAGCTCCCAGAACACGGCCCGACCAATCACGAACACTAGATTGTACAGCACAGCCAGAGTTACCAACAGCAGCCACTGAAACAAACACTAGATTATACAGCACAGCCAGAGTTACCAATAATAGCCACTGAAACAAACACTAGATTGTACAGCAGCCACTGAAACAAACACTAGATTATACAGCACAGCCAGAGCTACCAACAACAGCCACTGAAACAAACACTAGATTGTACAGCAGCCACTGAAACAAACACTAGATTGTACAGCAGCTACTGAAACAAACACTAGATTGTATCAGCAGCCACTGAAACAAACACTAGATTATACAGCACAGCCAGAGTTACCAACAGCAGCCACTGAAACAAACACTAGATTGTACAGCAGCCACTGAAACAAACACTAGATTGTACAGCAGCCACTGAAACAAACACTAGATTATACAGCAGCCACTGAAACAAATAATATTATCTAGATCGAGCCGTTAGTAAATAGTTATTAAGTTGTATTAACACATGTGATGGCGTGTATAATAGATTAACCTGCATATAGCCCGCACCGGTGGTCACGCAGGCTAAGACTTCAACCACGTCTGGTCTGGTTTGTTGATAACAGGAAGATCGGGGGGTTCAAACGATGTTCATAAATAGCGTGGTTTGTTTGGAGAACTCATTACGGGATTGTTGGAGCTTAAAACATTCATTTGGACAAAATAAATCAAATATTTCTCCAGTAGGAACAGAGTTTAGTTTTCTTCACGCAGTGATATCAACAGTTGTTGAATATCTGTCAAGGGTGTCCTCTAATTTAATGACGACTTTTTATCTTCATTTAAAAAGTTTCTCATCTAGTACCGCCATGCTCATGACAAATATTCAACAACTGTTGATATCACTGCGTGAAGAAAACTAAACTCTGTTTCTACTGGAGCAATACTTTATTTATTATAGTTAAAAAGTGTTTTTCTAATAAAAACTACAAAAACACTGATCTGTTCTCCCCTCCCCTACGTCCCCACCGAATGTACACATATTTTAAATATCGGGTGCATCACATAATATTTACTGCCCGGGCTTACTGATTTCTTACAATAGGGAATAAGCAGAATTTATAATAAATGTATCCTCATTTGAGTAAAGGAAGGGTTGAAAATTATTTGGGAAATAAACACAACCAGTGGGATTCAAATCCCGACCTCATCACTAGCAAACCAGGCCACACAAGATCAACGTCTTAGCCCACATAGCCACCACTACAGGATTCACGTGAATAATATGAAACATTGTGTCGTTTGGACTTATCTTTATAAACAGTGGTTGTCTACATGCGAGCGTGATAAGGATAGCCAATAAATATATTTTAAGATTTATTTAGAAACTTAAAATTGCATAAGCAACCCACTTCAGTGGCAGAACGGTCTAAGGCGTCTCTCTACTGTTGGACTGGTCTGTTTATGATGGGAAGATCGAGGTTCGAATCCTGGTTGATTCTTCTAAGGGTGGTTTTCCTCAATTTTTTTCCCTCCCCTTCCACGCAAATGCTGGTAGAATACGTCTACCTACGTCTACATCTAGGATACGTCGATTCTCATCCCTACCCCATTAGAGTAATTCGTAAAACCTGAACAGGAACTAACACGTGGTAATAAAAACAACATATTCCTCCCTGATCCTGTAAAAACAACCACCAGTTTCTAAATATAATCAAAATAGGTATTTACGACCTCGAAAATTCTCATTTCCCTGCTAAATGGTTTCCCAGATAACCAGGCTAATAGACAGTCTGTTCGTTTATATTTGAAATTACGTTCCACGTACGTTAATTACGTTAATAAATAACTCCATTACACGCCGCGGCGCATTATCCACGACTAATTACATTGAATAAGATGTTGCTCCAAAACGCATGCGGTTAAGCAACATCGATAATTAGCAGTTTAATAGATTTGTTGATTGCTAGTTTAGGATATTATCATAAAGATTGGTTGTTTCAGCGTTATTTTTAGAAATGAATGTCAAATTAAAAAAAAAAATCAACTACTCTTTTTATTGCTAATAATATTTCGTTTTAATGGCAATGATTGTAGCGTGTTTCGTAGAACTAATCAACCTAAGAGGAGGAGGAGGAGGAATTGAAAGTAAATACATTTGCATTCACTTGAAATGGGGTTATATATTTACTTATTTCTTTCAAACAAGTTATATTTTCTAAACTGTTCGTCCTGTGAAAATTGGACTATCTTGAAGGAATCTATCAGCTGACAACGTAGGCTTTGTGAGCCAATTTATCGAACACAGACCCTCACACAGGATGGAAGCAAAGTTTGGGAGAACAGGTTCATTGCGTGAACGTAATGGACGCGAACATTCACAACAATAACCGAGGAACGGGTGTTGTAAAGGATAGTGTATCAGCCTGTGACTTGAGGAGAGCTACTTTTGACTGAATGGACAGTACACTTTTAGTACAGTGAGCTAAGAGGTTTGTCCACATAAGAGAAGAGGCTTTGTTACTCAATCTAATCGAAGGGCAGAGTGGTAAATTCACCCCATCCTTGAAAGTGGGGTAAATGGGGACTTACTATATAGGAAAAAAGAAGATAGTGAAAAGCTTTTTACAAAAACAAGGTAAAAAAAAAGTTTTGACTCGGTGTGTATGGGGAGAAAAACAGAAAGGAAGAACAAAAGGATATTCAAAATTATGCTGTGAATCACCCGGTAGTGGAAGGACAGGGTGATATAAAACAAGGTTGTGACTCACCCGGTAGTGGAAGGACAGGGTGATATAAAACAAGGTTGTGACTCACCCGGTAGTGGAAGGGCAGGGTGATATAAAACAAGGTTGTGACTCACCCGGTAGTGGAAGGGCAGGGTGGGGTCCACGGCCAGCCGGTGTCCCCAGCAACAGGAGCCCTCACTCTCGTCCTCCATGGAACCCGCCGTCGAGAACTTGGCAAGGAAGCCATCATCTGGTCGCGGCTCCTTGTTTGAGAGCCGCCCCCATCTCTCCTGCGGAACACGACCCCCAGTCCTGACATTACACGGAGAGCACCTCATGCATATTACTCAGGGATACGACGAGAGTGGGGGAGGGGAGGTTCAAAAAGTTACAGCGACTCGACAGGAATGAGATATTTGTTGTTTTTTATCAGTACCTCTCTCTCTCTCTTCCGCATGATGGAGAAATCCTCTTAGCGTCTCCAGGGAGTTTATATTTAATGTAACAAGAAAACATATTTATAAAACTAACAAAATATACCAAAAAGAATACGAGTTATTTGTAATTTACAAGATCAGGAGCTATCATGAATTTCTAGAAGAAGAAAAAACTTGACAATAACATTAATCATAGGTATCACTTATTTTAGAAACAATTACTTTCAAAATAATGGTTTTTAACTGTATAATTTTAAGGGATATATATGAGGAAGGTAGTTTTAAAAAAACTGCGCACGTATTAGCTATGTGAGAGAATGGGAAAACCACATTGATAAATCCCATGTTAAAGACAGCCCCCCGTTCACGCCATTTCGTTATAAGTGACCTTTATTGATTTATTTCTTAATTTTATTGTTTTATCTATCTATTTAAAAGAATATCAAACTCAATTAACCTATTAATAATTTTAAAATGTTAAGGCACTTTATTTCATAATGTTTTTATAGCAATTTTATTTTCGCACCGGAATCTATCCATACCAAGACGCATCATGACGACTCTTCCCTCATCTCAGACAGTTTTACCATTTCATCTTAGAAATAGCGTTAACTATAAAATCTCGAGAAACTTATCTAAATAATTATGTTTGGTTTGGTGTTGATGTCATCAACATTCGTCTCACTCTAAAGGGTAGGAACTGAGAGGAAATGCACCCGCATTAATGTGGGCTGGGAATGGAAAATACACGTTAATAAACCACTGCCAGTGCCCCGAGTGAGATATGAACCTTGACCTCCCAATCACCAGAAAGCCAGTGTATTGAGATTTGACCTCTTAGACCGCATCCATCACATATTATATAAAATCCAACATTCATTGGACACTAACAAGTATTTATGTTACAAAGTAATAATCCAACGCATATAAACTTGCAATTATTTATTTTGCAGAACAATTTACATAACAGCCGCTTCTGTGGCCGCGTGGTCTAAGGCGTCATTCTCACAATATACTATATTGCACATGATGGGGGAGATCGGGGTTCGATCCCTGTCAGGTGTTCTGAGTGTAGTTTTTCCTAAAGGATTTTCTAATCTACTTCCACGCAAATGCGGGTGTACTTCCTTTGAATTCAACCTTCTTTAGCCCTAACTCGTCAGAGTAATTAGTACAAACGCGAACAGCCCTAAGGGGTAATAAGACACACTAAAGGGGAAAAAGTTTAGTTGCAATAATGTTTTGTACAATCGAATGTTCAATATGTTATTGGGTGACCTGGTGGTCTAGGGGTAACGTGTCAGACTTCTATGCTGAGGTCCGGGGTTCAATCCCAGGTCCCGGCACAGATTTATCTGATTGCCAAACCCTTCCTTCACCTCTGACAAGACGTGTATTAATCACAACTTGTGAATGTGAGGAATGCCAGACCTCCACCGTGGTTCGGATTCCATGTTAAACTGTAGGTCCTCCATTTCATCTCACAATCACCCTACCATTACACACTAGCGTAAGTGCGTATAACCCGAACGGGTAGTAAGACGCGGTGCTAATAATATTATTATTATGTTATTGTTATTTTACACAAGGGGACCAAGAATACGAGGGGGGGACGAAACTGCTGGATGACCAATACGAGGTCACAAGATGACGTTTCAGCTACTGATAGGACATGATGGACATGGCAACGAGAATGTCGAAAGACAGAACACCGATTAATAATAAATGATATTACACTTTTTCCTAAGAGCTAAGAACGAGAAGATTATTTTAGAAGAAATACACATTTATAAGTGTGGAGAAATGGTGAGTGAATATCACATAAACAAGAACCCTTAAAGTGCACCCGGAGGTATTCGAACGGTGACCTAACTCCCGGTTCATCACCGGCAATAAATATGCATCTGATGACATACGGATATCACACTACAGAAAAAAGTTCTGGAAAAAACTTAAAATGTTTGTAAGAGAACAAAACTGAAACTATTTATTTTTTGAAATGTAAATAACTAGATGTAACCTCGAACAATATTTTCAACGATATTTTTTAGGTTGGCTATTTTAAAAACTATTATTCAATAGTTATAAAAAAATGTATTTCTTTTCATATTTCATTTTCAAAAGTAATAAATAATATACTGTCAAAAGTGTTCTCTGGACGTATTCATCAATCAAGTAAAAGTTTTATCGAAAAATGACTACCCAACTGACTGACAACATGATCATCACAAAAAATAACAATAGCATACAGATTTATTGTTTGTTTCCATTTTATGTTCTAAGTTTGATTTTGGCACCCAATATGGTCGGACGTTGGAGACAGTTAAAAAAACAACACATACAAAACACATTATTTAGTGCGATTTATTTAGTCTTTCATAAATTTCAAGGTTCTAAATGCAAAATAATACATTTAAGAAATCTACATCAGATCTTTGTAGCCTTATTATAGCTCAACATAGAACAAATTTATAAAATTGTTAAATGACCTCAATGACGTATCTTGCATGGACTGCTGGCAGGAATATATTGTTTGAGGAGTGGAACGTTTGAAGGAACTTTTTAAGTTGTCTGGGTTGTATACCCTACAGGAGCTTTAATATCAACTACTTAGCTTTGAAGACACATGACAGACTAACAAACAAATGTCGGTAGCAGTTACGATCACTTATTAACTAATGTATTATTGAAAACTAGAGCAGACTAATTAATTCACTCGGGGCTGATTGGCGTAAATTATTATTATTATTATTAGCACCGCGTCTTACTACCCATTCGGGTTATACTCAATTGGTGTAAAGAGAAATTAAATAAGTTTTCATGTCAATTGAATTGCTAACTGTTTACTTAATTACTAACCCAATTAATGTAACTTATCAATTATATCACCCTTGCGTCGACGGGTACATGGACTAGTCGAGTCTGGTTTACCGGTGATGTGGAGGTTGGTCTCGAATCCCGGTCGAATGTAACAAACCTTTTTATTTTATGAATATTTTTATCACTCTCCCTTCAAGAAAGTGTGGGTACATTTCTTTAAACTATGCCTCATTCTTACCCAATTAGTGTAATTATGTGCATTGTTCGGACGGTGATAAAATAATAGAGTTTGGAAGTGAAAATGTGATGCTTTAAAATGATTATTGTCTTCTATGTCTATTTGTCCTCGCTAGCATACTCACTGCCTTACGGTATATTCTTGGGGGGGGGGGGGGAAAATACATCCAATCCGTGCAGTCACGAACTGACACGAACAAAATTGCATTCCTCAGAAAACAAAATGCTCAATTATCTTGTTAAACAGGTATTGTTTATCATATATTTTATTATAGACGCAACCCTACTGATGACAGATGTGTGTGAAGGTATGGTAAAAATTAACCCGTGAAATACTTAGATTAACACACGATTCTGTGGCTGCATGGTATAAGGCGTCACACTCGTAGTAGACTAGACTGCCGATGACGGGGAGATCGAGGTTCGAATCTCGGTCGGGTTTACTGAGGGTGGTTTTCCTCAAAATTGTTTTCCACTCTACCTCCACGCAAGTGTGTGTACACTTCATCTAATTACAACCTTCCTCAGCCCTAAACCCATTGGAGTAATTAGTAGATAATCGTATAACCCGAGTGGTTACTAAGGCGTGGTGCTAAAAACAAAAAAACCCCACAAGGGCTACCATTCAAACGAGTGCCCAAACATAAAAACACAAGGGCTACAATTCAGACGAGTGCCCAAACATAAAAACACAAGGGCTACAATTCAGACGAGTGCCCAAACATAAAAACACAAGGGCTACCATTCAGACGAGTGCCCAAACATAAAAACACAAGGGCTAC
>CABFWB010002680.1:16636-51630 GCA_902151455.1 Timema bartmani | reverse complement strand
CTCCCTTTATTTTATTTATTTATATTTTTTGTGAAAGTTCTTTTTTTTTTTTTTGCCTTTAACAAATTACACCATTTCAACGTCAAAATATCGCTCTCTTTTTGTCGCGCTATTTTCCAGGTCATTTCACAAGTACGTCGTAAATATCTTTCTTTTGATAACTCTGAAAACTCTGAGAACTCTGAGAACTCGACCCCCATTTAGGCCCATGTACTCAGTTGATCCCTTATAGGAGGCTTCCAAGCACGTCTCAAAAGTAGACCTTAAGTTTTCAATCTGCCAACATTGTTCCTCGAATTCTTGTAGTAAGTCAACCTTTGTAACAAGTGAAAGTATGACGTCATTTTGTTGCAACTCATTAAGGGGGGGTTTAGATCGGTGGTGTAGTACCAAATTGTTAAAGGAAAATTTCAAATAATAAAAGAACGAGAAAGATATTTTGTAGTAACAATGTTTATACGAGTATCACTATTTTCAAAAAATATTTAAAATAAAGATAACATCAATGAGCCAGTCCCAAATTTTGAGTATGTGGAACTAACTATTAGTGATATATAATATATAGTTATTTGGTCAAACCTATGCATAAAATAGTTCATAAACACATAAATCTAAATCTTTGGAAAAAACTGTTATTACTTTAGTAATTATTAGATATTAAAATATATTTTAAACAACTATATCTTATATTAAAGTAATACTTGTAGCAAATTTTATTAATTGATTTATTAAATGTTCAAAAGGGGCTGTTGAATACTTACTTACTAGTGAATACGATTTAAATTGGAATTAAAATACATTCCAAGAAATTCAGAATCAATTTTTTTATTTGTTGAAATTTTGTAGTTATTATATTAGCTAAATTCTTATTTACGAGGAAATAAAGAACTTTAATCAAATATATTTTTCCGAGTAAAGGGGATAAAAATCCCAAACAATCTTTTGTTTTAAGCAGCCCGATAGTCCAAGCCCAATATTATCTTCCTTTTATGTCAGAATTGAGTGAGTTTTTTCTTGTAAGCAAAGTAAAACTCTTGTGACCAAGATCGTTAACTCTCTGGACTGTGATACTTACCACTCATGTTATGTTTATATTTAAAACATTCTTCAGAGCACAGAAAAACGTAAATAAGATACCACTAAACAATTAAAGCTACTAACATATTGTTCTAACACTCCAATAAAAAAAATAAACTATGAATTATTATACGATTTATATTTAAAAGTAATTTTAATAGAGAAGTTTTGTAACCTGTGAATTTTTTTTAAACTCGTTATGAGAATAAAGCAATAAAAAGAAAGCAATTGAGAAAGTGTATCAAAAGTAATAGCTCAGAAAATAAAATCCGCAATAAACGACAGAATATTGAAGAAAGGTACATTTAGAGAAAATAAAAACAATTGCGAGGTGAGTAATTAAAAGAAAAAAACCAGAACATATGTATAGTGGTATTGATGACTTCACTTCACTAATCTTATAAAATATTTCCCATGATCAATCTATATTTTACTAAAAATTTCAACTGATGAGGAACTTTTAAATTAATTCCATTTATAAGCGATATTATTTTTGGTCCTCCAACTCTTTGATTATGTAATACAAAAAGTATCTTAACCTAGAACAGTGCTCTTAGTAACAACAGTCCATGTGCCTATAATCCTATATATTCGATAAGAGCCTATGATAGGATGAACTCGAAGACCTTTTTATTTTCTCTAGACACCTCGGAGAGAGTAGTATTGTGATCGTCAAAAGAATTGAAATTGAAATTTTGATGAATGTCGACGTTTCATGGCCCCCTGAAACCAAAAAAGTTGTTTTCGCAACGTAGTCTCGTCCGTATCTCGGGATAGAGCTGAAACTACTTTACCAATTGGGCTAAAACTTGGTATCTGAAGTTCTCACAAGGTCCCCCCGAGAGGTTTTTTGGATTTAAATTTCTATCCCTAAATCTAAGGTAGTTTACTGAAGGGCAAAAAGAGAAGAAAAAAATGTTCCTGAAATTCGCTCTAACTATTTTAATTAAATTTTATATCTAGACATTGTTTATCATTATAAACAAGATGGCAATTCTCATTTTCTCAGTAAAATTATTTTGAGGGTATTTTACATTAGGAAATTTTTCCATTTTTGGTAATTTCTCCGCAACAATTTGAGATAAGAAATAACTTGTCGTTGTAAAGTTGTAGTAGGCCTACTAGGTCTAGTAAAGGTAAACATATTTTATTTAAAATGTGTTTTTATAAAACCAATAGTTTCTGAATTTGGTCCAAGTTCCTAATGCCATACAGTGAGTAACAGTGTAACTTATATTATTTCATTATGATCTTTGGTGTAGTGTTCATACAACAATGATAGACCTATTATTGCATTTCACACATCTTACGAGTTTTCAGCAAATGTCCCAAGAGAAGGTCTTTGTGGTGCTTCATACTATTTATTTTATATACAAGAGCTGGACTTGAATCAAAGTATCTTAGGTATTTGGTTAGCCTCTAAAATCACTTAGTCGTGGGAACGTACATTACCCCCTGGCAAATCTCTTGGCCGAAGCTGCTGTTAATTTTAGAGAGGAATTCTCCATCTAGATATCATATTCTGAAAATTGAAAAATGACACGGGAATCGAACCCGAGACCTTTGGCTTAGTACGCCAATGTTCTAACCACTGAGCTATCCAGGAATCGTCCCGTGCCCAGGGTCATTCTTCACTCATATTTTAAGGCAGAGTCTATGATGGACGTGCGGAAATCGTGCGGGTTCGATTCCCGTGTCAAGGTGTCATGTTTCAATTTTCAGAATATCTTGGTTTAAAGTTTACACGTCAAGTTTCGAATCTCATCTGGATGTACTAAGTTTTTTTTTACCAAAATGTTTTTTACATTAGCTTTACACTCAAATGCGGGTACACTTATATTTAAATATAATCCTTCTCATCCCTAAAAAATACTAGTGTAATTAATACATAAGCGTATAACCCGAACGGGTAGTAAGAAGCGGTGGTAACAAAAATTAAGTTTATACGAATTTGAACGCACATATTTGAAGGAATAGAAGGATGTGAAACATTTACTGGAAGCACGTCAAGATAATCTTTGGAAACATTTTAATTTAGAAGTATTATTTGGGACAGTACTATCTATAAACTATCTAGCAAGATATGATCGAGTTGGTCTCAACATTCATGGAGTTATTATGTATATATTCATAGGATATAAATAAATACGAGATAAGTGTTCCAACTTAAGGGCCCTAGGCCACCATTTAATGCATAAATCTGGTGACGGTCTCTAAGCGCTATCGGATAATTTTGGTCAAACTACGTAATAAAAGAGAACAGGTATGCCTATTTGATTGTGAGTGAAATAATAAGTCGTCATTTGAACAAGTTTAACTGCAACCAATTTTCCGACTAAAAATCTGATACGTCGCTATAAAACAGCAGATGCAAGCAAGAAATTAAACATCTGTTGGAGATTCATGGATTCCCCCCCACGCAAATCTAAACTTTCTGTTCCTCGGCTTAAAAATATCAACGTTCCTAAATTAGATCACTTTTCCAAGAATGTTCGCGGGGTCGTCAAGAGACGTATAAACACGTCCATTACAGACTCTGCCTCTAAGCATGAGTTACCTTGAGCACGGGACGACTACTGGATAGCTCAGTGGGTAGGGCATTGGCGTATTAAGCCAAATGTCCTGGGTCCAGTTCCCGTATCCAGGTGTCATTTTTTAAACTAATTTTTAATTAATTTTCTTTTCCTTTATACAGACACATTTCTCTTTCTGAGAATATTCGTGTGTGATTTTCATTAAGACCTGTTGAAGGCTCACAAGCATCAAAACTGGCGGGATGGAACCACACATCTCCCCCCTCCCTGATAGTCACGTGGTGTAAGAAGTCAATCTCGAGATTTACAGCCATGCCTGGAATCGAACCTGCGACCCTTATCTCGATATACAGACGCACTAATGACTGACCAGAGTCATAGGACTCACATGCATTAGTGTGGAGAGAGTGTGGGAAAACCAAAATGATAGGTTTTAATCTCGGCCAGGTGCAATGGGAGGGAGAGAGGGCGTTTATATATGTAGATAATCATTTTGGTTCTCCCATACTCTCTCCACACTAATGCATGTGAGTCCTACGACTCTGGTCGGTCATTAGTACGTCTGTATATCGAGATAAGGGTCCCCAAGTTCGGTTTCAGGCATGGTGGAAAAACTATCCCTGTTTAAATTTTAGTATTCCTCCTTATCACACTGATAAATTAACAGGATGGGGGACTGGGTGTTGTGTATGTCCTATAGTTAAGTTAGTTTATAAGTATTTCACTAATGTTATTGGACTGTTCAGAAATTGCATGTTAAATACCTCAAATAAATATCACGTGATTCTCCTAGCCCTCTCCAAGCAGCTGTATTTATGATAAACTTTTTAACATCATCCTTAACCCGTAGATTATTTAATTAACGCCCACATGTTTCCTAGGGTTAAAAGTTTCAATAAATGAACACAAGTGATTCGTAATATAAATCAAGTGATGCGTCAGGGGCTTCAACACCGCCCCCTGGAGTTGAGTGTTTATAAAAAATGGCCGTATACATATGAGTTCAAGCGCTCTCTAACGTGAAGTACGTGTCACATGCACGAACCGTTAATTGTCTTACGTGTCCGAGGGTTCTACAACATAATTTATTCACTTAAATAACTCACAATTATATTTTTTTAGAAATATTACCGCTTTTCAACATTAGAATCAAACAAATTAATGTCTATGTTCGTGTGAAATTACATTCAGATTAATTGATTGATTAATTGATTATTGCTTTCTACTGGTACATTGCGTTTAACAGCTTTTCTACTATAGTTCTACACTATATACAGTAGCCCCATGGCTTCTTTGGTGACGACTGACAGCTCACAGCTGACGGATTTTAAAAGCTACCAGACCAAATTATGTATCCCTACGATGAACCATATGATCTTCAAAAAACATGTGTTTAGCAGATGTCACTTCTGACAGTCAAAATTTAGGTATATACCTAAATGTTGACTGTCAGAAGTGAGCTGTGAGCTGTCAGTCAGCACCAAAGAAGCCGTGGGGCTACTGTAGTTAGATAAATTATTTAAGGAGAATGAAGATATAAATGCACACACATGGTTCATGGTCAGGAGTGTTGACAACTAAGCCAATTCTTTCACTTATAATGCCGTATGAAATGTTACCGATTTAGGAAGGGTAAATATCTGGAACTAAACTTTAATTTCCCTGAAGGATGATAATAATATTAAAACTATTAATAGTATTTGGTAAAACCATCTTCACGACAGATTGTCGACACAGCGCTCATCTCAACCAAGCACACTATCCGTGTGCTAATAAGCCACGGAGGTCAATACAGATTGTCGACACAGCGCTCATCTCAACCAAGCACACTATCCGTGTGCTAATAAGCCACGGTGGTCAATACAGATTGTCGACACAGCGCTCATCTCAACCAAGCACACTATCCGTGTGCTAATAAGCCACGGTGGTCAATACAGATTGTCGACACAGCGCTCATCTCAACCAAGCACACTATCCGTGTGCTAATAAGCCACGGTGGTCAATACAGATTGTCGACACAGCGCTCATCTCAACCAAGCACACTATCCGTGTGCTAATAAGCCACGGTGGTCAATACAGATTGTCGACACAGCGCTCATCTCAACCAAGCACACTATCCGTGTGCTAATAAGCCACGGTGGTCAATACAGATTGTCGACACAGCGCTCATCTCAACCAAGCACACTATCCGTGTGCTAATAAGCCACGGTGGTCAATACAGATTGTCGACACAGCGCTCATCTCAACCAAGCACACTATCCGTGTGCTAATAAGCCACGGTGGTCAATACAGATTGTCGACACAGCGCTCATCTCAACCAAGCACACTATCCGTGTGCTAATAAGCCACGGTGGTCAATACAGATTGTCGACACAGCGCTCATCTCAACCAAGCACACTATCCGTGTGCTAATAAGCCACGGTGGTCAATACAGATTGTCGACACAGCGCTCATCTCAACCAAGCACACTATCCGTGTGCTAATAAGCCACGGTGGTCAATACAGATTGTCGACACAGCGCTCATCTCAACCAAGCACACTATCCGTGTGCTAATAAGCCACGGTGGTCAATACAGATTGTCGACACAGCGCTCATCTCAACCAAGCACACTATCCGTGTGCTAATAAGCCACGGTGGTCAATACAGATTGTCGACACAGCGCTCATCTCAACCAAGCACACTATCCGTGTGCTAATAAGCCACGGTGGTCAATACAGATTGTCGACACAGCGCTCATCTCAACCAAGCACACTATCCGTGTGCTAATAAGCCACGGTGGTCAATACAGATTGTCGACACAGCGCTCATCTCAACCAAGCACACTATCCGTGTGCTAATAAGCCACGGTGGTCAATACAGATTGTCGACACAGCGCTCATCTCAACCAAGCACACTATCCGTGTGCTAATAAGCCACGGTGGTCAATACAGATTGTCGACACAGCGCTCATCTCAACCAAGCACACTATCCGTGTGCTAATAAGCCACGGTGGTCAATACAGATTGTCGACACAGCGCTCATCTCAACCAAGCACACTATCCGTGTGCTAATAAGCCACGGTGGTCAATACAGATTGTCGACACAGCGCTCATCTCAACCAAGCACACTATCCGTGTGCTAATAAGCCACGGTGGTCAATACAGATTGTCGACACAGCGCTCATCTCAACCAAGCACATTATCCGTGTGCTAATAAGCCACGGTGGTCAATACAAGGCGAGGGAATATTCATCGACAAATGATTGAAAAGCGTTAGATTTCACTTTCAAGCTAATGCGCGGCTGTTCGAAGGAGGTCGGTGGAAAAACCAATTTAGAATAGTAATCAATAAAATGTTTGTTGATCATCACTCGATCTTTTTTCTCCTCCGTTGCGCTCCCATTTTAACAAATTTACAGTCATGTAAAAAGATTCCACGGTTACATGCTAGTGTTTGCAATTCGTTTCAAGAGACCAGTTATTGAACGTTTCTATAAAGAAGAAAATGATGTGAGCTGACGGAGAAGCTAGAGGACAGGGAACTTGGCGGTCTAATTTCACTGACAAAAGGAATGGGTCTGTCGTAAGACAGAACACGTAGTAATAATAATATTTATGATTTATATATATTTGGTTGCTCACCGTCTGGTGTGTATATATTATATACCAGGGGCCGAGCCGCCAAAGTCTTATTTTGGTTAATTTGTTTTCCGACACCTTAACTCAGTCGGTTACGTGCCCGTCTACTGAGCTAAAGGTCCCGGGTTCGATTCCAGGCATGGCCGAAGAATCATATAATTGGTGAAATGTGGGCTTACCCCGTTTATAGTGATGAATTAAAGGCCGGATTTTGTGTCTGTTATAAATTTATTTAATCAGTTGGTTCAGAAAGTCGACGTTAAATAACTCGAATAAATTAAAACTAAGAGGTTGATTTGTTTATGTATAAACAACCAAAGTATTTAGTCAAAGTCTAATTTTAAAACAGACGCTATTCAGATAATGTTTACGAAGAAATATTGAAACTATAAATATATTTAACCTTTGAAACAAAATTCATGTGTTTATAAACTGGTTTTTACTTTCAATTAATATTCACACTATTGAAAACCATGGGGAAATTTGGCTCCAACCTTTTTTCAACCACACAGTATAACAAACATTTAGTCTGAGACATTTATTTTCCAATTTTACTTAATATTCCGTATCACAACCGATTAACCGGGAAATTGGATACAAGGTTAGGGAGGGTCCACGCTTTAACCGTAAAACTTATTGAAGATTATTATTTCCTTTAATGACAACAGTGAAATTGGGAAATGTTTAATAGTTCTTTTCATTTTAAAATATTAATGTTTTAATTTTGCTATATAAATTTTAAATATGGTAAAACTGTTTCACTTTTCTAACTTCCGCTGGGGGTTTATTTTAAGAAAAATAATACAGAAATATACACCAAGATGTAGCGCTTGTTTTGAAGTGCATTACCTACGTAAATTAGCTGTTATCCGTGAGGTGAGACAGGCTATTAGAATACTAAGAGCCCAACATTCCTCAATACCTTCAAACAATTCCTCTAAATTACCGAACTTCATACACTTTATACTTCTATAGAGCCACATGGCTGACTCACTCACTCACTGACATTAATGTTTACCCACTTACAGATGAGCTAGGAACTTGAAATTTGGAAAACTTATAGCTTCTAGCCTGTAACCGACAGGAAAATTCCAAAATGCTAAAAAATTTAATTGCTAACCCCCGAAAAAAAAATTCAAAATAGCGGAGAAACTTTAAAGTCGGTGCGGACCTTTCTTTGGCGGTCTCTTGTGGCTAAACGGTAAGACCTATCTAAAAACAAACTGCACCAGCAGCCACGGATTTGACGAGATCCACAAGTTTGGTCCTATTACTTTTTGTCATATCTCCATCGGTTATATCTTAGATAGAGCTAGATTTTTTGATTTTAGGTAAATTTTGCACATTCTCCACATATTTTTTAATTTTCTGACACACTTATGTGACAGCTATAATCATAAAATTTGGCAGGCATATTGGAACATCCAATTGCCATAAGCGTGCCAAATTTTATGATTCTATCTGCCCTATAAGTATAGAGAAACTAAAATGTGTGAAAAATACAATACAATACAATACAATACAATACAATACCGGTGACTTTAAGTTGTTACGTTCAAAACATTACATTAGTTTACAACCATTTGCGAAGAAAACTCGCTGGGGGTTTAGGGGCGGAGCCCCCAAAGAACAAAGCAAGTTTTCTATATAAAGCTCCCGGAGCACTATAATCCTTGAGACTTTGGTCAGGTGAGTAGAGGGGTCATTTGTCTTCAGGGAGCAAACAGGTTTGATGTAAATAATGTATTTATCTGTGATTGGAAAGTTTCCCCTTCTAAAACAAAAATAAAGTCGTCGCCAGTCGAATACCGGGCCCTCACATGTCGGGGATAGGAATCTTTCTTTCAAGATGGACGAAGATAAAGGGGGGTCCACTAATATACCTTTAGCATATGGGGGCACACCAAATATAAAGGGGGGTCCGAACCCCCCCTCCCCCCCAACCCTGGCCTTTATACGTCTTTGCTACTCATCATGTGAAATACTACCATGATAAAGAATTTAAACAAAATGGAAAAGCAATTTTCGAGAAACATGTTAAGTTTCAAAAATTAGTTGTGAGTAAACAACCTTCAAACAAATTTTATCCAGAAAAATAGGTGTACAGTATTATTTGTAATCTCAAATACACCCCAGATATCTATTTTAACTTTACCTCAGGATAAGGAGCTTTGTAGTTTTCTTTCCCCTCTTTCTTATTTACATGACAAAGGGGGATTGAAAGGAAAGAGTGAAAGGGAGCACAAGCTTGGATAGAATAGAGGAGTAGTTCCAGAAAACGACACAGACGATTGTTTTTTAGGGCGTGTGGCCTGGAAGGGATTGATACTGTCTCACAGACTGAGGCGGCCGAGCACCTTGTTCTCTTCTCACACACTCACACACTCACACACTCACACACTCACACTCTCACACACTCACACTCTCACACTCTCACACTCTCACACACTCACACACTCACACACTCACACTCTCACACACACTCACACTCTCACACACTCACACTCTCACACTCTCACACACTCACACTCTCACACACACTCACACTCTCACACACTCACACACTCACACACTCACACTCTCACACTCTCACACTCTCACACTCTCACACACTCACACACTCACACACTCACACTCTCACACTCTCACACTCTCACACACTCACACTCTCACACACTCACACACTCACACTCTCACACTTTCACACACTCACACACTCACACACTCACACTCTCACACTCTCACACACTCACACTCTCACACACACTCACACTCTCACACACTCACACACTCACACACTCTCACACACTCACACACTCACACACCCACACACTCACACACCCCCACACTCTCACACACTCACACACCCACACACTGCTCTCCCAGAGGCGCTCTCTGACCTTACCGTGATGAGAGCGTCCTCTCGCTATTCATTAGCTGCTCGCGCAAGGTGATTAAAACTCAACCCTCCTTCCGGGTATTGAAGTAGTGTCTTGATGGGAGCAGTGGCAATGATCCTTCGACCTCCCGGTTCCCTTATAGACCTCATTCGAGGGACGAGCACAAGAGAGAGAGAGATAGAGAGGAAGATAAAGAGTAGGACTAACGCTTTGTGTTTGAAGGTCAGGTCAGGAGACTGAATAAAGATCTAATAGACCATAGTTCGATCCCAGACATCAAGCTGGTCTCGTCTGCTTTGCCCGAGACGAGGAGGTCTAGGTTCGAATCTCTGGACGGGTGTACTGACAGTGTTTCTCAAACTGTGCTCCGCGATAGTTATCTCAGGCTCCGATATTATTAATTTGTTTTTCACACAAAAACTAGCATTATTAGGTAATTAGAATTGCCAATTTTTTCAAATTTAAGTAAAGGACATATTTTAGATGTTCATCCAGAACACAAGATGTTTTCCCTTTGTTGTATACCTCTATATTTGTTACTATATTACCATCCATTACTGTTTCCAACTTGTGCCTGGTTGGTTTTTAATCAAGCCACATATTTTCCATCGGCTTGCTAGGCATGTCGTAGCTTCATATGTCTTATAATCTTACTTAAGACTAGAATAGGTACAACATCCAGTCTCCAGCCGTTAATTTACCAATGTGAAGGGGTACGCCCGTAGATTTATCAATGATAAATATTCGGCCATGCCAGGAATCGAACTCGGGACCCTTATCTCAGTAAGCAGACGCGCTACCGACTGAGTTAAGGTGTCGGAGACCTTTTATAATTGTTATTGAATATTCATAATTAGTGTAAACAAATTCTACCAGGCCTCCAGCCTGTATTTTGGGCTCCTTTGGCCTAAAAAGTTTGGGAATCCCTGTTCTAGAGTTATTTTATCCAAACGGTTTCTCACGCTTAATCAACACAAATTTAGATACATTTCCTCTAAAATTCTACCTTCCTCAACCTTATTCCATTGGCTTAATCAATGTATAAGCATAGCTAGGAATTACAGCAGAAAATCGACATAAATTATATATTGTTTTATCTACAAATAGTGAACATCAATATAGTTATATCGCCGATCAGTATTCGATATATCGCTGATCAGTATTCGATATATCGATCAGTTTATAGGTATATTCCCTATATTATCCCACGCTATAGGATTTGTAAATCAAAATAAATCTAGCTATATTTACTCTATTTTTACTAACTTAGTATATTTTTTCATAATTCCACTAGACTTGTCTGCACAGATATAATAAAACAATAAAAAGTGAAACGTAGTGAAGCATAGCATTACTTGCTTTTGACAGAGATATCTTGGTTCTAATCCCGTTTGGATCTACTGAGGGTTGTTTTCCCTAAATTATTTTCCACTCTCCCTCCACGTAAATGCGGGTACACTTACTTTAACCTTTCTCATCCCTAACTAATTAAAGTATTAGTACGTTTTGTTTGAAATTTTGAATTTCCAAAGTAAAAGTGAATGTTCATCTAGACTTAATTAAACAAAATTATATTTTAATAAGGTCGAAACATTAAAAAAAAATTAGGATTGTTTAGGAGCATTGAAATTTCAGAACTCCCGTTCCCATAATAATTAGGATTGTTTGATAGCATTGAAGTTTCAGAACTCCCATTCCCATAATAATTAGGATTGTTTGATAGCATTGAAGTTTCAGAACTCCCATTCCCATAATAATTAGGATTGTTTGGTAGCATTGAAGTTTCAGAACTCCCATTCCCATAATAATTACCGACAAGAGGATATACAGCCTTCCAAGTAGGCGGTGCCCTTAGCATCTGAGCTAGCCGCAATATGAGATATAGACCATATATTTAGATTTATGTCTATAGTAATATTGCATTGCGTCAAGTGTGGTGTCCTAGGTAAAATTAATCTTTAGTACTGTAGTAAGTTAACCATATATCTATAAAGTACATGGTAGATAATCAAAAGGCCTATAATATTTGTATCGAGTGAAAAATTAAATAAACAGAAACATACATTTGATGATGTATTTTTGGAGCTATATTCTTTCTTCCATGTTTTAATCTCCGTGAATACGACGCTCCTCATTCAGTTTAAACTGACTTACTTAATACGTCTGCTTTTTAAATAATAAAACACGATATTTTACGTTTCAACTTATATTTTGTATTGTTAGTTATTTTTTTTTAAAGCAGTTGGCATGAAAATGTTTGATGAAAATCTCCAATAAACGTCGTCTCGGTGAAGAATGATATTGAGCGAAATAACCGAACAATACAATTTCAATTTAATAAAAAGACAATTTTATATGAGTTCATTCTCTTTGTCTCTTTTGAAAGGATGCGCTTACGTTAAGTACAATCAGTTCTGGTTCAATATAGACCCTTCAGTGAACATCATAAGGATTTTGTTTTTATTTTAACTTATTTTTTAACGACGTAATTGATCGCTCGATTGAGGTATGAACTCTTAAATAGAAAGCCTCAACTGTGGTAAAGATCGTTATGTCCTTAAGAGTTTCACTATCATCTCTGGAGCACTTCCGTTCGATTCCCGGTGGGGTGGAAGTTTTGTTGGCTTTACGTGGTGCGATTAAAGACGAAGATATGAGGTATTTTGAGTTCAGTGATGGTTCAGTGATGGTTCAGTGATTGTTCAGTAATTGTTCAGTGATTGTTCAGTGATTGTTCAGTGATGGTTCAGTGATTGTTCAGTGATTGTTCACTGATTGTTCAGTGATTGTTCAGTGATGGTTCAGTGATTGTTCAGTGATTGTTCACTGATAGTTTTGAAGGACTGAAGGAGAATAATAACCGGAGCGGCGGGACTAATTATGGACGTGTAGAAATCACGTGCCATAGAAGTGTTTTGTTATTTCACGTCAGAATGAAGGTGAAAAGGGATCAATATATTCTTAGAGTCTATATAATTAAAAACTTCACATTTTAACTAAGTTTATTTACAACAACATTTTCCACGAAATGTCACCGTTCTGAGATCAAAGTGAAATGTTATAAACACAAATCCATCCTCCCACAAACAAGAAAACTATTTTTTTTTATCAGGTTCACAACAGAATTTTTTTTTAGTAGCTTAGGGCTGCTTAGGTAATTTTGGAGCCTCAGGAGTTTGGTATTTATCTGAATCTAAAACAATTTTTTTTTTTCCACAAATTTGTAGCTTCACAATCTAGGGGTCGTCTTAATATCGCAGACTAAGGAAAGGGTTAGGCCTACATCAAAAGGTAACATTTTACAATTTTATTTAATATTAATGCGATAGTGCAGGGCTGCCTTTTTTTTAGAGATTCTATCAATTTTCGTGGATTTTAAAGGTATAACACAGATCACAGGATATTTGGTTATTTTCACGGACTTTTAGGCTATTTTTTAAGTTATTGTTAAAAATAGCTACCTACATTAGTTGTGGCCCGATACGATACTCGATAACCATAGTATCTACTGGTATCACAATAATCAATACTATACACTAAAAATCTTGATATCACTCTTTAGTATTCAACATGATTAACTTCTCAAATGGGTTGGGCATAATTGAACTGAGTTTTATTTTGTTGTGCTATTTTTAATTACTTTTCCAATTACTTCCCTACGATATTGAAAAGCCAGCCATTCACAATAAAAAACAAGATTTAAAAACAAATAATGAATTATCAAATTGTTACATATTTAAGTCTTAATACTTTGCCTACATAGCTAGCGCTTGTCAAGTAAGACGTCATGAGAAAACTCGAATCGATTTTAAACAAACAATCGATAGTATGTAGAGCTTACTAGACAATTTTAACAATGCCGAGAGTTTTAATTCGTAAAACTCCACAAAATGTCTAACTTTTGAACAATATCAAGTAAATTATTAGCTTTGATTATATGTTCTTATATCATTGGTTTTGAAATAAGAATAAAGATGCTGTTTAGTAATTATCCCTAATTATTTACGCTTGGCTGTCATGGCGGCTGACTTTTATGGTAATTCACAACAGACGTGTTTATAGGTTAGATTTTTTGTAGCATGTGAAATGTTTATCTTCTCTTTATGAAAGCAACAGTTTGTTGTATATTTGTCCTCTGATTTCTTCCTATATCTCTTTACTTTGTATTATTATTACTAGCACCGCGTCTTACTTTATATTATTTTATTTTATATTTATCATTGTGAAAGTGAAAGTGTCACATTTTAGAAGCTAGCGTGTTAATGGTCGATTCCAATGTTTGTATTTAGGGGGAGTAGGGTAGGTAGGAGACTCGTATTTTCACTAACGATTATCATTTGTCATAGTAAAAATTTAACTTCTCATTGTTTTTATGAAACTTTTTCAAAATTAACCTTCTTATGCAAAAGCAATATTTGAGACAAAAAATTAATTTCTTGGAAATTCTGCTAAACCTAATTAGGTTTTAAATTAACATAGGTGGTTTGTTTTTTAAATAAAAAGATTGTTAACATTAAAAAATAAGTCTATCATAATTATTAAATACCACTTACAAAAAATATATTATCCAGAACCAATGGAAGACCTGCTTCGGTGCCCGCATGGTCTAAGGCATCACTCTCGAAATAGACTGGACTGCCAATGATGGAGAGACCAGGGTTTGAATCCCGCTCGGGTGTACCTAGGGTAGTTTTCCCTAAATGGTTTTCCACCCTCCCTCCAAGCAAATATGTGTAAACTTCCTTTAAATTCAAACATTCCTCATCCCTATCTCACTATCGTAATTAGTACATATATGCGTATAACCTGAACGGGTAGTAAGACGCGGTGCAAAAAATAAAAAACTGATGATATGACTTTGCACAGAAAATAAAACTAAACGTTTGTACTGAAGAACTGTTTTTATTTTTTTTAAACCAAAACCATAGGTTTTTTTACCATAAAAAATTAAAAAAATACAAATCATAGACTACGTTGCTTTCCATCCCACCTTAAAATTGTGTTCAACTTATGTTTAAAAAAATCTGTAAACAGCAAACGAAAGAAAGAGAGAGCAAGAGCACAGATAAGTGACTCTGTTTCATCAACTTGATATAACAACTCGGGGTTATATTGTGATGATCTGTGATTGAAACATCATGTTATAATATTGTGTTATAGGATTGTTAACAGACATCAAGGAACTACAAAATGGTGAAATAAGACGTTCAGGTTATAGGAAAATTGAAGATGTCCAGTCGATATCTGTCTCAGAACATATTTACAGAAGAAGGAGCAGAATATTGTTTCTTGTGTGTATTATTTATAACTATACTAATGCTTAGTTACAGTAACTAATAACACTTTTAAATAAAGGTATCTTTTATGAACGGGTCCCAAGAATCCGCGAGGATATTTTAGATTAGCTGGTTAGAAAATAAATGGTTCGCACAGACTTTCTATTTTATCTTAAAAAAGATACATTTACTAAATACTAATTAGATTTGTGAAACAAAATAATATACATTAATGCAGGAACACTCCAGCAAAAATAATAGATGAACATATATACAGTTACAGAAAAATTGAGAAAAGAGGATTATATTTGTCCACCAAGTAGCATAACAACGAATTTCACACTTTTTTAAAAGGTCCTCGATAAATATAATATATAGGTGAATATATTTGCTTGAGTCTTAAACTAATGGTTTTATAAAATTATATTTCAAATAAAAGATTTTTAATTGTAATATCACAATTTTACGATGATAAGCTATTTTATATCTGAAGTAGTTTCAGAGATGTGATCAATATTGGAGATATACGCCTCTCTAAAGTGCCCATAAATTCATTTTCATGGGAAAAAGAGAATTGCCATTTTGTTTGTAGTTTTAAACAGTTCCTAGATTCAATAAATGTAATAAGAATAGTTGGAGCGGATGTTGAGAAAATCAAGTTTTATCTAATTTGGTCTTCAGTAAATTACCCTTAATTTTAGGGTTTGATACCTAGTTCCAGAATCCCCTCAGGGGGAACCTTGTGAAAAACCTGGATACCGAGTTTTAGCTTGATTGGTTGAACATGTTCGGCTCAGGGCCAAGATAGACAGAGACAGATGGACAGCCTCGTGAAAACCACTTTCCCGCTTCCCACGAGAGGATGTTTATCACAATCTCAAATTTGATATTTCTTACTATCACAATACTTCTCTCTCCGAGGGGTCGAGAAAAAATAAATAGCATATATATATAGTGTATATATAAATATATATATACATAATTTTCGGAAACTCAAAACCCAACTGCACGTATAGCTTGTCTGAACCAAAAGTAATACAAAATCCCTCTACACTTACATCCGGAAAACTATGCTATTACCATTAAATTGTGTTCAAAGTTTCAGTGTACAGCGCTGGGAGAGCAAATCTGTTCAAGCATGCGTGTACAACAGGTTGCATAGGAATTAGGAGCGAAGCACTGCACATGTAATACTATCAAACACTTTCTGTGATGTAGGACCGTTAATGATAAGATCAGAAGGTATTCCCATTTCTAGTTGGCTCTTGAAGCTCATATAATTGGCTCAGATTTAAGTTCATCTGCTCTAAAATTCCCTCCCACAAAGTTAAATTCCTGACATTTTCTCTCGAGATGGAGACGGAACTCTAATCTTCCCCCCATTTTGAAAACCCACATGGGCATCCATGCTAAACGTTCTACGATTACACCCTGTTGTTAATTGAACGTTCTACGACTACACCTCTGTTGTTAATTGAACGTTCCACGACTACACCCTGTTGTTAATTGAACGTTCCACGACTACACCCTGTTGTTAATTGAACATCTTCCACGGGATAAATTAAGGATACGTATCCTTGTGTATCCTTCATTTTAACATTATATTGTTTCAATGTGAAATTATCTCTTACCTGATGCGCACCCGAAGTGCCCTGGTGTTGACTGGTGGTGACATCTGGCGTGCGGTGGGCGAAACGCTGTAGCTGGAATGGGTCACCTTGTGCAGCCATTATGGCAGTCCACATTGGCCACGTGACCGGGGTTTTCCCGCTGTCTGGTCATGCCTGCCAACAAAGCAACAAGAATGTAGATTGGGGGGGAAAGATGCAGTCCTGCATTTTATCACCTGGACATGTTATTAGCGTCCTTTCCTAACGATGTTTTTTTCCTTCGCGTTTCACTGATGGTCAATTACATTTAATTACATTAATCAGGTAAATATGAAGGAGATGGAATTTTAGAGGACATGTATATGTATGCTGGGCGCAAAGCCCGAAAACGGCCAGCGGACGGATTTTTTTGCTCAATCCTAGTATTGGACGTTTTAAAATGACCAGTGCCCGAAGTTATATTCAATTCCAGGCTCTGGCCGTCTCCAAACAGCCAAACCTAGGTTTGTTCAATTACTAAACAACCAAAGCTTGAAATAACATTTTAGTTCGTTTCTCGGTCAGACTGAGGAGGGGGTGCGCACCCAATTTTGAGAAACCGGGTGAATTTAAGAGGGCAAGTGGATCTCATTGATATGCCAACAGAACCAGACATAGATTACACATTTATTTTAAATTATCAAAACCACCTGACCCTTTTTTTAAACTCAACCTTACATGACCTAACTTAACGACTGTATTTTCAACTTTGGTCGCTTGGTAATTGAAGAAACCTAGGTTTGGCTGTTTGGAGACGGCCAGAGCCTGAAATTGAATAGAACTTCGGGCTTTGGTCATTTTAAAACGTCAAATCCTAGAATTTAGCACAAAATCCGCCCGTTGGCCGTTTTCGGGCTTTGTACCCAACATACACATGTTTGCGTAAAGGGAAAGTGAACATTTATATTGCCAAACAAAAACTTTAAAAACTCTTGGCCAGGATTTGAACCTCGATCTCCCCATCATCGGCATTCTAGCCTACTGCGAGAGTAGCGCCTTAGGCCATGCGGCCACCGAAGCAGGTTATAAAATGTTATGTTGTCACTGGTGGACGCAGAAAGAGTTTAATAATACTATGAAATATAATAGAAATACCTTTCCAAAATAAAATAAAAAAACAACAGATGAAATTGTTTAACCTATTATCTTATCAAAGGTTGAGCTCAAATAAAAAAAAGTTTTTATTCTGAGTTAAATAATCCAAATGTTTCCATACATAGAATGTCACCGTTGTTTTTATGTGAGAGTATTTCCTTTGATTTGGTCATTCCTGTGAAGTGTTTTTACGGCAGTGTTAATTTAATTGTATTGTATTTTCTTTATATCAAGTAATATGGGTAGATTTATTAAATATACAGTACAGTAGGCTTACTGTAGGAATTTCATTTGATATTATATTGGTTTGAGTTCCGTATAAACTGTACAATAGGTTGCGTACAATGTTTAATTATTTATCAATCATGATCGACTGAATCAAATACTGTGCAGTGCATCAATTATATTTTTATAAGACGTTTTAATATTTTACAAGCTCATAAAGAATAAACCATATACACCCCGTTTACCTTGAAAAGTATAAATCTTACCTGGGTGGACTACATTATGGTTCTGCGCCAAAGTGGAGGAGTGTGAGGTAAACTTGCTCTCTTTCAGGTTAAAAGTGTATACAACACGATTATTTCAAAAAAATATCAAAATAGTGCAATTTTTTGAAATTCGACAGTTTTAATTCCCAAATATATCCACTATTAAGAGATCTCACTTTATATACCTTTTTTCTTATATATATATATATANATATATATATATATATATATATATATATATATATATATATATATATATATATATATATACATAGAGAGTTCCAATATTTATCCAATGAAACACTTGAGGGTTCAGAATGGTTCCAAAGGGGTTGTCGCAGCCTTAAGGTGAGAACTCAAGAAAAGTTAAAATATTTTAGAAGTTTTTACCGCAATACATTTTTTTTTTACCAAAATAAATCAAATATTTCTCCAATATAAACAAAATTTAATTTTATTCCCCTGGTGATATCAACAGTTGTTGAATATCTGTCAAGGATGTCCCGGAATTTAATGACAACTTTTTCTCTTCATTTAAAAAGTTTGTCATCTAATGCCGCTATGTTCATGACAGATATTCAACAACTGTTGATATCACCAGGTGAAAAAAATTAAACTCTGTGTTTATACTGGAGCAATATTTGATTTATTTTGACAAGAAAAAAAGTTTTGATATAAAAACTGCAAAAAGTACGCCTTTCTCGCTTCCCCTACATCCCCAGCTTAATACAGTAAAAATGTATTCTATGATCATTTTCTAATATGGAAATATAACGACGTTTATCTGTGATGTTGTTTACCCCCGCGTTATAGGCTACTCGAGCTAAAACTGTTGGTAGTTCGTTGTTCGTTGTTCCTCGTGGAGTAACGTAGCTTCCTCCAAGTTATGGGAACACTCGGGATCATTCTTTACCAGATCAGGTATTGATTCCTGAACCTCTGGAAGGTTAGCCTCAAAAGGAGGGTTGTTTAGATCAACTTTTTGTTCGTAGGGGTTGGGGGTGAAATCCTTTAACGGCGGTCTTTGCTCTGGATAAAGGTAGTTTTAACTCGGCAACAGTTCATCAAGGCTCTCTTACCGAGAAACAACTTTCCTCAAAGAGCTATTATTATTTTCCACAGGCTTCTAGAAAGTACAATACAAACTTTGAGATAGTTTACAAAAAGGTAAAAAAAAAAAAGACAATAAGCGCTATTGAAGAGAAATTCATGATTAAAAAACTCACACATAATAGTGAATTTTTTTATCAAAATTTAATAGATAAAAAATGGTATAGTGACGCTGTATAGCGTCATATTATGGTGTTTAATTTTATCTAGGATGTAGCTTGAAATGTTTTTAAAATATCGGTTCATTTTTTCATTCGGTTCATTTTAATTTTTTATGACAGCTAGAAAAGTAACTAGATCTACTTTCAAGTATTCATATGTTATTTAACGTTATTTGCGGCTGTCAGTTTATTCATAGTAACAATGACTATGAAATAACATTAAGTAAACAGTAAAATATTATCAATGTTGACCGTAAAAAAAGTGTGTATTTCAAAAAATTTCTATTTTCTGAAATTATTAGTATTAACAATAATTTGATAAAATAAATGTTTACTGTGAAATTGGGATGTGAACCCATTTACATTTGAAACATATTTGAAAAGCTAGAATGATTGTCTTACTACGAGAAATGTAAATAAAATATTAAATATAAATGAATCGTCGTAAGTTATTATTTTGCTAATCGCAGCCGGAAAACATCAGTTTTAGATCAAATATTGGCCGCTAAGGCCTTCAAAATAAAAACCTTCACTATTTTTATTTAGTATGTAATTAAAGGTTTGGTTTATTTGAGGAAGAATAGCAAGAAAAATTCTAGAGGAACGCATCACGTACTGATGGACACGAAGACACAAACGTCTGCCTGGGTGTGTTTGATTTTCCTGTGACGAATAGGTTGGGGTTCAAATCATTGCTGTTTTATTCTCTTTGCTTAGGACATTTTTGGGGAGTTATGCTTTCCACCTCTTTCGATAATTAATTTTTTTTAGAGTGTTTTGGGTGACTCTTATACCTGCCTGACAAATTTCAAACTTCTACCACAATAAGAAGGTTTCTTATCACCGCATCTTATTACCTGTTCAGGCTAAACGTGTATTATGTACTAATTACGCTGTTGAGCTAAGTATTGAAGCAGGTTTAGAGGAAATATACTTGAATTTGCCTCGATACACGTGACCGGGATTTGAGCCCGACGTCTGTCATCGCCAGTCTAGTTTTTTTGCGAGAGTGACGTCTTAGACCATGCGGTCACCAAAGCAGGTTCAGTGAGAAGTAGTTTTTTTACGTAAGTTTTAGAGACTCATAAATACCCCATTTCACTAAACACCCCTCAGAGATTTCAAATATTTAGGAAATTTAAAATATTTAGGAATTATTGGGGTATTTGTAATAATCCCAGTCCTGGTATTTTTTGTAATGTTCTATGTATTCTAAGAGTACACACAGGTTTGTACATGTGTGAGCAAAAAATAGACAGATAATATTTAATTTGTATATAAAAGCGTGATTTAGGCTTTCTAGGTCTCTTGGTTTTGGAGTTATAACACCTACAAACATAGCCACAAATACAAACAAACAAATATAATACACCAACAAACACGATACATTAAACAAACCGACCAACACAGTTGCATCTGAAAAGGTTTAACGATAAAAATACATCGTAGTTTAAATAATTCAAAGGAGTCTTTTTCATTTTATATAGCTAGCTATATGCTAAGCATAAAATAAAACCTATTAAAAATAAGGTTATCTCTTCTTTTGATCGTATACATAGTTAATGATTGCAGAAATAAATGTTGAGGCAGCTTATTTCCTAACGCTCTTAATCTTTATTAAGAAATGTAAGTTCTCATAAAGACATGATGAGATTAATCTTTTTTACATGCTGAGTGAGATAAGGCCCTTAATCTAATAACAAGTAAGATAAACACTACTTCAATTCAGTTGGCGGCAAAAAGCAGAGTGGAGATCGAATATTTGGAGCAGTTTGACTAAGAATACTAATACAATCGACAGTAAATGGAAATTCCCTTCACTTATCGAACTAGATTAAAAACTATTTCAAGAAGAAATAAATATTATGCACTCAAATTTCAACATTCAATATTAGAATATTATATATGTTTATAAAAAATATTATTCAAACAGAAATATGTTTCTTATGTAAGAATATAATTCATATGCTACCACCAAACAACATCAATAATCAATATTTAATTGTAAATAAGGTAAATATCAATTATTTATATATTGTCAAAATACAGTTTTTGTGAGCCCAAATTCAAAACGACAAAGGCCTTAAAATAATTTAAATTTAAACTTTATTTAGTCTACACACTAAATGGATGAACAAATCTGCTCTTATATAATTTAGAGCTACAAATACTTCAACAAAGAATTTTCAAACCTATTATTTCACATACTTACGAAAAAAATAAAATATTTTTACAAACAAAATTTTGAAAGATTATTTTTTACAAATATTTATGAATTAAATATGATGCACATACAACACATTTTTCTATAAAAACTAACATAAAAAGTTGCTAGAAAGAAAGTAATAACCACATTTTTTTATGTTGGTAATAAAATATTTTATTACTAGCTCTTCCAACTTGGAAAGAGTTAGACATAAAAAAATTATTTGATATTAAGTATGGTAAGATTTTGGTAGGAAGAAACTTTTAGAAAATATAAACGTTCTTTTTTCCGCGGTCCTGATGGATTTATATTTTACTATATTACTATAATATTTTATAAATTATAGGCATTGAAATTATAAATCGAAACTCTCATATGCAGAGTTATATGATTTGACCTCGTATGAATATATGAAATCAGTTCTAGTAACTTGTGTAACTGTCAAGAAATATATTTCTTCCTATTTAAATCTGGCTGTATTAAACAGTTGGTCGTGGTACATACTAACGTTCAATTGGTCAAAATTTGTGCTTTTAAAAACAGTTTATAATTTATATCAATATGGATTGTAAAATTATATAATGAAATATAGGAAAGCTCTATCTGAACTTCCATTTGGTTCCGTTAGAAATAGCAAATACTTATTACGAAACTTCAAGACATTAGGAGTTTCAAAGTACCAGAGAAGTTTGACCAATAACAAAACTAGGAAGGGACAAGGGTAATTTAATATTTATCGTTTAAACACATCGTAGTTGATCTTCGCGACAAGTGTTCCCCACATGAACAACCATACGTGGAGTGTCCCCGTGATAGTTCTAACAGCGACCTGTAACTGTTCGCTCCTGATAATAAAACCAATAACTTCCTTAACAAAGAGGCCTTAAATGTTGTTATTTTACTTCCTTCAATTAATACAGATATTCTGTGAGTCTAATCTTAAAACAGAAATAATTACACCACATTTAATTTGTTGATTATGAAGATACATCTGTTATCAATGCCAAAGTTTTCATCCTGGTAATCTTTACATGATCCGTTGCGTGATTCCTTCTCTGTGTGGGAAAATAAAAACATATTATTGAATTTAATACAATAAAATTATTTTAACTAAAAAGCACATTAAACTTTTAATCAAATGAACTAAATATAATAAGTTAATTTACTTTATAAATACTTAATTTTAAGATATTTTAATCAGTAAAATTACTTACTGATAATTTTAAATAAGGTGAACTAAACTTACTAATAGGTTAAGATTAATTTACTTTATAAAATACTTAATTTTAATTTTAAAGTATTTTGATCAGTATAATTAACTTAAATTAGTCTTGGATTAGAAACGGTTTTGTTTGAATGATCATGTTTTTAAAACTGACATCAACGCGATCAAAGTTGCAGGCAAAGGCTAGTAATTATAAACTTTAAACATACACCAGATGGATATCAAGACGCGGTGGTGGAGATTTATATTAACGATGGAACCCTCAAATCTTTGATACCTCGAATCCCTTAAATCTTTAGGGATATTCGAGATTCAAGAATTTGACTCAAGATTCAATTCCTTCCTTTTTTTTTCCCTTCAAATTTGGGATTGGAATTTCTTTTAGCTATTTAATACTAATCATTGGTTGTACGTCAACATTGAGTTATTACTTATTAATATATTCTAGTTTATTTCATTTCCAAAATATTTTTCCAAGATTAGGGTTCGAATCTGAGATTTGGGATATGTAGATAAAATAAAGATACAGATTCAAGATTCGCATTTGTAAATTATTGAATATAATTCAACAAAAGATATGTATAATATGTTATACACAGCGGATTATCTAATTTGAACCTTGATTATATTTATACTTTACATCTACATAACTATTATATATTTAGCGATGTAGAGGACTGAAATTTCGCTTCTAAAAACTAATGACCATAAAACAACTTTCGTGGGCCTCAATGCAAACATTAAATTGGTTCCAACTAAATATATTTATGGCTAAATGTATATTTTTATCTTTAAATATGTTATACTTGTTCCTAGAGAATTTACGGACACACACACATACATGTAGGCCTTTTATATATTTTATCTGAACATAAAAGAAATACATATATACTTTTTTCAAGATATATACATAGAGTATTCAAATTATTTGTATTTACACTGAGGTCCGTGCAAAAAAAGCCCTTTAGAAGGTGATCAGGTTCTCGTAGCGAAATAGAACCTTCGTGTGCATTCTGTCGGAACCGATACATATTGAATCTCTTACTGCACTAAAGGGAATCAAGTTATTGGATTAAAGAAAACGGGGGGCAGAGGGGGTATGTAAATATCCCGAACTCGGCCATGTCACAGAGATTGTAATTTGGTGGGTCGTCCCCAATATCCGAGCAAAACCCAAGAATCGATACAGCTGCGGGCACAGGACTGTCGCCAGCCCCGACTACGGGGGTGGGGGGACGTTAAAAAACTTTTGACGCCAGTTCTCGCTTGGGGGACGCTCGTGCCAGCCAACCAGCCGCCATCACACATCTCACAGTGACACATCTCACAGCGTAGTGCTGGGACTCTTGTCTGTATGCCTCGTACCAGCCAACCAGCCGCCATCACACATCTCACAGTGTAGTGCTGGGACTCTTGTCTGTATGCCTCGTGCCAGCCAACCAGCCGCCATCACATCATCTCACAGTGTAGTGCTGGGACTCTTGTATGTATGCCTCGTGCCAGCCAACCAGCCGCCATCACACATCTCACAGCGTGTGCTGGGAGGTATCATCATATCTTATCGCACTATTAATCTAGCCGAATCCTATTACATGTTATATCATTTGTTTGGATCAGGGGTAGGAAGCCTGCACCCATTTGAGGTGTTCGGTGTGGCCTTTTGGAATATTTGGTCAATTATTATGTATCTTAATCTTTTTTTAGTACCACATCTTACTACCCGTCCGGTCTATTCGCTTATTTACTAATTACGCTAGTGTATTTGTGATTGTGCATTTGCATTAAGGCATAAATGAAAACCCATTTAGGAAAAAATTATTCTCAGAACACCTGGCCTGATTCGAACCCCGATATAAACATAATTGCTAGTCTAGTGTCATTTACCATCCTACTATACTCTTCCTTTTGTTTTTATACTTAGTAGAAATATTTTAGATTTTTTTTTTAAGAACTAAAATATCTTCGATGTTCATCCGCGACATAACACGATAGTTGTCGTACAGGTAAGATACACTTTATGTTCATTCACAATATACTAAGGGGAAGGTCGCCCAGCCCTGTTTAAAATAATAACAATAACAATAATAATAATAATGAATTTTTGAAATATGGGGGAACATTTAGATCTTTATTAAACATATTTATCCTTGGAAGTCTGTAGATTTCTTCTTATTCATTTTCGTGATCGGCCATAGCTACTCAAGGCATGATCAGCTGATGACAAGTGAAGAGCGAATCTCTCTCGGAATGAGGACAAGAGAAGTGAGATATTCATTTGGACAGAGTGATTCCACACACAGGATATTCATTTGAACAGAGCTGATCCCAAACACAGAGAAGAAGCCTGCGCAGAGGCTCTTGGGAAAAGAAGATTTATCTACTTTTAAAATAGCGCAAGTATCGATTTTGATAGATAGAAGTGAGAAGGAACATCTACTAAATAGATCATATATTTTAATATTCTCCAGACAACTCATATTTAACTTAACGAGCTCAGCTCAACTAATAGACTTTGTAAATAATTCTACACTCGTCAAACAATATTTATCTTTTGACCCAGATGTTATAAAAAAAATGGGTACATTGTAACTTTGAATTTAATATTTATGTATTTATTATATGTATGACATAAATCAAATATAAATATAGATCCCTATATTTATATACTTTTATTATCATCCCAACAGTAACCTTAGTAATGTCTATACCCGAACGTCCATAGGTAGGATTGGGATGTGGAAATATTGACATAATAACCCACAGAAAGTTGCAATGGATGTGTTTTTTTATTGTACTTTTACCTAGAGCCATTCACTCAGTGATTCATTTTATTTATATTGTTCAATGTTTTATTCTAGGTATTTTCTCCAAATCTTTTGGGATTTCGATCGTACCATTGTTAAAACATCCTCCAGAAAGCGTTCCCGAGCACAGGGAAAACTAGAGCATACATTAATTCAAACAATATTTAGGTTAGAGTTTACCCAAAATAATCCAGTGGCGTTAATTATTTATTTCGTGATATTGAATAATGCGTTTGACATTTTTGTAATAGAATAAATTAAGGATGTAAATTAGAATACTAAGATTAAATAAATAAAAATATATTACTAACAACAAAAACAAATAAAGCATACATTAAAAATAATTATAAATTATTATTGTATATCAATATTAGACTGAAACGGGGTCAAACTCAGCCTCTTAAGGACAAATCAGGAGATACTTGAATAAATATCGGCTTCAGTTTAGTAAAGTGAGAGGGCTTGTTGTGCTGACCACATGACACCCTTTATTCTTGCTAACGGCGGTTTCATCTCGGTCACTATAGCTTGCCCCCGCCACGGAGTTATTAGAGTTTTGTATTCTTAAATCAAGAGATACATTTACACATTTTTATATGATGAAAAATGTACATGACATATTTTTTGCCCAAAATACTCTCCACTATTTAATCACGATAATTTCAAATCACAGACAAGTAGTCCTAAAACAGCACTACGCCATTGATGACAATGAAACATGGTGGCTGGACGGTAAACAAGGGTAGGCTAGCGAGTATTTATTCGCTTGACCCGACCCTAGTACTTTGTCATGTGAGCTGAAGGTTGGCGGCCATTGCACTGCGTCAGAAAGGTTACAATGCTCTTATTCGGGCTGGATATATATAATATTGGCGCTAAGCCATACCGACAAAGACAGTTTTGACAGGCAAATGGCATGTTGTCAAAAAACACTTTTGAAACTATGATTTATTGTAAAAGTTCAATTAATATGTTTACTTAATGTTATTGAATAGAAATCAAAGTGAATATCAATGTATTGAATTGTTTGTATAAAAGAGCTTTAAGACTCTAGTTTAGACTTTTCCTCTAAAAAACAAAGCTTTAAATTAGATCGCTATTTGTGTGTCTCTCATTACTTTGAATTTAAAAAATAAAAATATTTTGAGTCATTTGTATGCATACTTGATACGCTCACTCGAAATATGATATGTATTTGTTTCATGCAGATTAAAACTTTCGATTTGAGAATGAAGCCTTGAAATTTGTATTAATAAACAAAATTGACAACATATATTACGTCATAAATGTTTTCAAATTGCTAATAATTGGGTAGACCCTATGTCTATCTAATTGCATTTAAAGAGAAGAAGATAATAATGCTGTAATTCTATTTTTCAAGGGGCCTAAATAATATAGGATTTACAGGTGCAACTTTGGAAGATGTACCTAAATCAGTATTCACCGAAAAGAGTTGGAGTAGTTTTAGAGCCAATTTGAGCCGATTATTTGCACCCATTGAAGATTAGTTGTAGCTTGTAAATCATGTACTTTGATAAGTTAAAATGGTGGAATATTATATCTTACACTCAATTAACTGTACTCCAATCAATATAATTTATGAGGTATTAACTTAGGAATTAAAATGGCGAACGAGTAGGTGATAAATAGCATACCTTTCTCAGCAATAAGGCTGCCATCAAAAACCCCCACAAAGCCTCCCCCTTTCACTCCCACCTCCACCAAGTCCACGTTCCCCACCCCATCAGTTATCTAACAACCCTAACCCCCACCCCAAATCTAATACAGTCTAATCTAGTACACCAAACCCTACAGCCATTTATCTCAGTTTTCCGGACCCGAGCCTCAACTTCTTTTATTCAAGTAACTCCTCAATTTGTCCTCACGAGGCTGAGTTGAGCCCGTTCCAGGCACACTGCTCAATAGAAAGATCTGTAAGAACCGTAGACCGAACCCGGGACCTGTGGATCTGTAACCAGGAGCTCTGACCACTAGCCCACAAAGGTCTACATAGAAAGAAACACACAAAATAGACGGATTTAAACCAAATCATCCCCGAGTGTTAGGACCGCCCTACCAACCTTGTCGGAGGATGTCTCAGTGAAATAGCGCCCTTTAGTTGAAGATCAAGGGCTATAAGTTCTGTCCAGGTGTTAAGGTCTGTCTTATCGGAAGCTCTTTCTATCAGGTTGTTTGCAGATAAGGTCATCTCTGGTAACTCAGAAGGTTTTATTTCCGTCAAATATCCTCCGGATTAGAACCTTATTCAAGGATGTATCCGACAAATAGTAGACCTTTGTCGCAGTTAGGCTAATGGATCTACATTATTGTGTTACTCACACCGGTGGTCACGCTGATTAAAGCGTCAATCTAGTCCGGTGTGGTTTGTCGGTGACTGAAAGCTTGGGTCTTGATTCAAGGCCGGGTGGACTGAGGTGTTTTTTACTCTCCCTCCACGCGAGTATATTTCCTCTAATACCCCATTATAGTAAATATGTGGATACCCCGGATGTGTAGTATGGTGTCTGGGGGGGAGAAACAAATTGTGTTCCCACTCTGTCTTTTGTCGTGAGAAAACTGGTGACATTTTGACAACTTTGATACTTCTACAAATATTTCTCATTTACTGAAGTGTACTAAGCTCAAGTAGAACCTGTAAGAAAAACTTAACAGACCAGAAAAGCCCAATAATATTCGTATAAGTTCTATAATCGAGGAGTTTATTTATATTTACGTCGAGGGAAGGCTTTCCAATATGTTGTGTACACTGAATTAGGAAGACAATAATATTTTGTTAGGATTATAGTTCATTAGTTTATTCATTTCGGGAACTTCATTAAAACAGTCCCACAATAGAATAGAAAGTAAAGGCTTATTTCACTTATAACCTAAAGTTTAGTTCTAAAAGGAAGCAATTTTATAACTTTTCTCTCAAATTCTAGCTTTTGAGTGCTTATAAAAATTCAAACTAAAAGTTCAATCCGGTCTACAATGTGATTATAACATATTTTAACATCGTCTTCTAAGCCAAGTATTTGCCTATAAATTGGTTTATTAATGCAGGGATTTGTAAATTTACCCTTACATTGTTTAGTGATAAGAATTTTTTCACCACTGATCATTAAACCTGTTGATTATTGAAGTTAAAAATCAATTACATTTAACAAACATTTTTTCTAGTTTTTAAAAATATTTAACTCTCAGCATTCACGGATCTTCTTTTTTATTTACAAACTATTCTATAATTGTGGTGTGTTATTTAATTCCTGTTAGGATTTCACTTAGGATTAATTAATATTCCCAGATAGCTGTGAGAAGATTTATTATAATCCTTAGAGCGCTTTTGTAGCTTTTGCTAAGCTTATTATAAAAAACCTGAGTAAATTATACTTACATTTGTTAAAAGACATCGCGACAAATACAATATGTAATAAACACATTGTTTTACTCTCGAGCTACATGCAGGCCTACTTATAAACCTTTATTATTAAGCTACCGTTATGTAATATTGGGTGAACACTTTTTCATTTAATGGTTTTATTTATTTTTAACATTTAATATAAATAATACATTAAATAATTTTCTTAAAATAATGAAAACCTAAATATATAGTAAATTTACTATATTAATGTATTATTTATATTAAATGTTAAAAATAAATAAAACCATTAAATGAAAAAGTGGTCACCCAATATTACATAGTGGTAGCTTAATAATAAAGGTTTATTGTATCCATACAATTATTTTAATGTTTATAATTTTGATTGTTACATTTTATTGCTCGTTCTATGTTGGGTGAATTTTAAATAGTAATCATTAAACATTAGTTTTAAAATTAATTTTCTTTATCCACAAACTATACAAACCTAGAATGTAAACCGCACACATTCAAAAGTGAAATAAAATTTGATTGAGTATTTAAACTTTAAAATTTGTGGTCCCCACCACAAGTAAAATTTGGTAATTATTTAACCAATTAATCTAAATGTCATTAAACCTATAAATAGTGCAGAACCTATATTTAAATCGTATAAGGGGATACGGGAATGGGAGGCTACCCCTGACTCGCCGCAATCCGCCGGGCTACTGAGGAATCATCCTAACACGCGCATCGTTTGTCAATGAGGTGATCCGAAATCCATGACCTGCTCTAATTTCGTACCATCAATCTTATTTCGCTGATCCTTTTTTATTTCATTCTTTTCTCCTCTCGTGCGATTTGGGACGCCCGGTCGGTTCTTTTCGGGTCTTGCGCACAACCGATCAATCTTTATGTCTTCTTTTTTTTACTTGCGAGAGCTGGGTAGAAGCCCTCTCTCTCTCACAATGCTCAACTCTTCCACAATCCTAAAATGTAATTTAGAAGGATAGACGACAGCAAGCTTATTTCATAACTCCGATTTCAGAGATTATTTTCTGGGATAAGCGTGGACGATTTTAATTACTTTCTTTCCGTGTTTTTCAATGTAAAACGCAGCAGTTCAACTTGTAAAAGAGAAATTATCATCCAACATAAACATAGAAACAAAATAAGAACTCTATTCCGAGATAGTTTTGATCTGGTTTAATGTACGCATCTATACTATTCTATTTAATGTGGTAGGGATAAGAAAGGTTAATCTTAAAGAAAATATACCCACATTTTCGTGGAGGAAGATTGGTAAACCACATAGGAAAACACACTGTCAGTAAATCTGACCGGGATTTGAACCCCAACCTCCCCGACATCAGTAGTTCAGTCTATGCCGAAACCACAATCACCGAAGAGACTTATGGGGATTTTCTAGTCTACCTGGACATCAGTATACATTAGTAGAGTATTATATAATACTGTTATATTACTATTAATATTATTGTGACGTAATATTACGAGGGGGTTCACAAAATTGTGACAATATGTGACAAGGAAGACGAGAGAGGATAAAAACAACAAAATTAGCGTGACGTTTATTTAAAGCCTCATACTTTAATTTCAAGCTTATCTTATTGATACAATAATATTTATCAATTTATTTATGTTTTTTCTAATGGTAGTTTATTATTTATAAAATAATATTTGTATCATGCTTTAATTGATTAATTTTCATATATAGACCTGTTTGAACACTGTCAGGATATTTTATCTTGTTTTAATAACTATATCAATGTTTAATTTAATCATAAAATTGTTTCCTTGTATTTATTCCTTTAAATTGTGCCATTGTGACTCTTTCCGCTGCTGGCCTGTTATAGGTCCTTATTACTGATAGATTTGAACATTTATGTTATCAATATACTATCAAATTGAATCCACTGTATGGAACATTAGTGATCAGGGTTTGATCGCAGTTCCAACAAGTCGAGAACATTATTTATTTAAATGAGTAGGGAACATAATGCCATGTAATCATCAAGATTAAATAATGAGCGTCGTCGCTCTTTCAAAATGATTGGATTCCCTACTACTGATGCCGACAAACAGGATATCAGACTCTGCTTTTGTCTGACAATGAACGACAAGAGTCAACTTCTATCGTGAATTTTTAGGAGTCGAGATTAGTAAACTACACTGATCACTACTGGGTTGTGTTTAGATGGGGAAGGAAATATTTACTGGAGCACCAATAAACTGAACAAATGGTTCGGTGCACCACTCACGCGTTCTCTCTTGTTTATCATAAAATATACACTTACTGATATCTCGTAAGATTTGATAAAAAAAAAAAATACATTGCTGCAGAAACACTCCACCAAAACGTATGAATGAAATAATATACACTGTTATAGAAACAATGAGAAAAGAGGAATATCTCTGTCCACCAAAGAGCATAACAAACAATTTCTGTTTTCAAATAGGTGCATAAAAAAAAAAGCTCAGAAATTATTGGTTTTATATAAAGCAAATTATGACAGATAAAGTATTTTTATTTTGAATAATATTACAACTTTACAGTGATACGTTATTTTGTATCTCAAATAGTTGCGAAGATTTGATGAAAATTGGAAAGTTCTGCTTCTCTAAATTACTCTTAAAATCATTTTCATGGGAAAATGAAAGTTGAAGTTTGGTTTGGAATTCTAAACAATGTCTAGATAAAAATTTAATCAAAATCGTTAGATAAAAATCTATTTTCTTCAAATCCGCTCTATTTTTTCTCTTCTGCAAACTACTCTTAATTTTAGATATCTATCTCCAAAAACTCCTCGGGGGAATCTTATGAAAACCCTAAACACCAAGTTTTAGCCCAATTGGTAAAATTGTTTCAGCTCTAGTCCATAATATAGACACACAAACACATTGGCAGGCAGACAGACACACAGACACACAGACACACTGGCAGGCAGACACACAAATATACTGGCAAGCAGACACACTAACATACTGGCAAGCAGACACACATGCACACTAACATACTGGCAAGCAGACAGACACACAAATATACTGGCAAGCAGACAGACACACAAACATACTGGCAAGCAGACATACACACAAATATACTGGCAAGCAGACATACACACAAATATACTGGCAAGCAGACACACAGCACACAAATATACTGGCAAGTAGACAGACACACAGACACAGACACATACAAAGAGACAGACCAATGACATAGCAAAAATAACATTTTGATTTCAAGGGGTTGACGACATTATTATCAAAATCTTGATTTCAATTAACTATATTTTATGGTCACAATAATTCTCTCTGCGAGGAGTTGAGAGAAACTAAAAATATTTTTTTACTACTAATATCTCATCACTCACATTGGTGGGCACGCGGACTGGATGTCAGAATCATCCGGTCAAGTTTACTTTTGACAGGGTGGTTGAGGTTCAAAACCCGAGTGGGTGTAATGAGGGTGTTTTTTCCCCTATAGAGTTTCCCGCTCCCGAACGGGTAGTAAGACGCTGTGCTGGAAAAAAAATCCACCCTATCTCTACACGCACGCGGGTACATTTCCTAAGAAATCTACCTTTACCATCCTATCCCATCGGTGTAGTGAAGATATTCATAGCCTGGAAGGGAAGTAAAACGCGTGGAAAATAAAACTCGTCCACAAAATTGTGAAAGTTAATGATCTTTAAATTTGTCCTCTACGGCCGCGATTGTAGATTTCTCTTCTTCTAAACAATGAATAAAAATAGTCCGACATTTCAATAGGTACTAAAAAGAAATAGTATTCATTCGCCTCACCGAGAAGACTATCATCACATGTCGAAATATAGAAACATGTTCTTGAGGTGGATGAACATAATAGAACTGTTTTTGGTTAGTTGTAGTCTTTGAAAAAAGTTAATAGATTTGGTGTTTTTTATATAATTAAATATTTTTGACACTACTAAACATTTGACTAAATCAGTTTCGTTATTGTAATTTTTATGCTTTTGTAATGCTCTGACGTAAATTCGTCATCACCAACTGTTACCAGCCTGTGTCCGGGTCAGTTTAGTAAAATGCCTCCATCTTCCTTTATCCTACCACCAATCTTCTCCTCTCAGTTACACAAGCTCTGCTATCGGCTCCTCCCATATATTGTTTGGTCTCCCTTGCAGTTTTCTCCTACATACTTCATCTTCATCACTCTCTTTGGTATTCTCTCCTTTCCATCCTCTGACGTAAATGAATTAATCAAAACCCGAATAATTTTTTTTTTAAATATCCAAAATTGATTAGAACAAAATGATTGCACATGTTCTTTAAACTACGTTTGTTTAGTAACGTGTTTAAATCTACACGTAGTTAAATAAGTATAATTCACATTACTATTGAGGTAATTAAACCAATATACAGTAACCCCATGGCTTCTTTGGTGCTGACTGACAGTTCACAGCTGACAGCTGACAGTCAACAGTTAGGTCAGAAGTGACAGCTGCTAAACATATGTTTTTTGCAGAACATATGGTTCGGCGTAGGGATACATAATTTGGTCTGGTAGCTTTTCAAAGCCGTCAGCTGTCAGCTGTGTGCTGTCAGTCAGCACCAAAGAAGCCATGGGGCTACTGTATGTATAATTATTATCGCTGGTCAAATGTTGTAGATTTGATTGCAGATGTAGTGCAGGCTCACAGGGGAAGGGGTGTTTGATACATGTGATGTATCATAATGATTTCCCAGCCCCTCTCCTAGCTATTGGGGGGTTCGAATCTCCTCTGAGCTATAAAACTCACTTTCCATCCCTTCTTCTTTGTACCGTCCATGGACCCTTATTGCTATGAATTGTTAAAGATAATAGCGAGGAGGCTTATGCGTATCATGTCTTTACATCCGTCCAGGCCATCTTCGTTTAATTGCAACACTCGGGTAGTACGGAGGAGAGTAGAATATAAAGGAAATGATCCCACAGTTTCTTAGAAGGAGAGTGGTAAACTATTATAAGAAACGCACCCTTTTTGCACCCGGCCAGAACTATAATCCAGAAATCCTCGTCACCGGAATACCAGACTAGACAAAGTTGACGTCTGGTCCACATGCCCACCGATGCGGTTAATGGGAGCTAAAGGTATGGCCATGTCCTCTGGAGAGTCAGCTGTAGGGGGTGGTGGTAGGTTAAGAGCCCGTCTCAACCTGGAGTATCATAAGTAGCTTAGGTCAGCTAAAATCATACGTCACAACGATGTGTGGTCTTCTGTATTGTATTTTAAAAACAGTTCAGTTCTAGTTAGGACCGGTAAAAAGTGTCAACAAATGACCCCATCTCCTCCTCCACTATGACCCCATCTCCTCCTCCCCATGACCCCATCTCCTCCTCCCCTATGACCCCATCTCCTCCTCCACCATGACCCCATCTCCTCCTCCCCCATGACCCCATCTACTCCTCCCCTATGACCCCATCTCCTCTTCCCCCATGACCCCATCTCCTCCTCC